>UESW01005036.1:289273-317562 GCA_900491605.1 Calamus simplicifolius | reverse complement strand
GGCATATCCTATGGTTTGATATACTCTCTCTTCTTCCCCAGGGTTTTTCATCCATCATTGCTAGTGATTTTAATTGTATCACTGGCGCCAATGAAAAGAAAGGTGGTAGGCAGGTTATTGATTCAGTGGACATTTCTGAGTTCATGACCTTTATCTCTTTAGTTGGGTTACTGGATTTGGGATTCTCGGGTCCCCAATTCATCTGATGTAATAATCACTAGGGTTCGGCTCGTGTCTAGGAGATTGGAAAGAACCATGGCCACATTCCAATGGCTTCAAAAGTATCCTTCTGCTACCGTTACTCACCTTCCCAGGATTGCCTCCGATCACTGTCCCATTCTAAATCCATTGAGGTTGATTTTCATCAGCGGAGACAGTTTAGATTCGAGCAGTTCTGGACTTCCTATTTCTCGGCTAGATCCATCATATCCCAAGTCTAGCATATACCTGTGAGAGGTAATGCTATTTATTGACTTTCTAGGCATCTGGAGTTAGCGAGACACAGGCTTCCTAGATGGAACAGACTGGAGGTTGGGGACATAGTGAGGAAAATAGAGCAGGTGGAAGCAGATATTGCTTCCCTCCAAACCAAAGAGGATCAGAAAGGCTGTCTCCCTAATGCTGACCTCACTTCTCTCCGACATAAGCTCACTCTTCACTACTCCCTTCTTTAGCAGTAGGAGACTTATTGAAGGCAGAGGTCTAGGATTCAGTGGATTTGAGATGGGGATCGCAATACCAGATTTTTTCATCAGGCCATCCTGAAGCATCGTGCTGCCAACAGGATTCGGCGATTAGTTGATGAGGAGGGGCATTATCAGGAGGATATTCTAGTCATCCAGGATTAGTTATTATTATTCTTCTAGTCTATATGGACTAAGCATTCTAGTGATGAGGCTCCTGTTTTTCAGGTTTCACCCTTCAAGAAGGTCTCTGCACACGAGAATGACCTTCTTATCAGGCCGATCATAGCGGATGAGATACGCTTGGCCTTATGGGATCTAGGGCCTGATAAGGCGCTTGGGCCTGATAGGTTTTCGTCTTTTTTTTCTGCCACTATTGGGATATTGTTGGCCAGGAGGTTGTTCATGCCATTCAGATTGCCTTCCAATCCAAATCCATTTTTGTTGACTGGAACCGGACTTTCATCACTCTTATGCCTAAGCGTACAGATTCTTCCATCCCTCAACACTATCAGTCCATCAGCCTGTGCACTACCTTGTACAAGGTCTATGCACACCTTTTCATCTTCTACATGCGAGATGTGATTCCTTGTCTTATCTCTGCTGAACAGGAGGCTTTTATTAGAGGGCGGAGCATTTCGGATAACGTCCTTATAGCCCAGGAGTTTATGCATGATCTTTAGAGAGCCTTAGCCAGACAGTGTCTCATGGCTGTTAAGCTTGATATGGAGCAAGCCTACGATAGATTGAGCTAGGTTTTTTGCACCGAACTCTTCATAAATTCGGATTTGATGGCCTATTTATTGATTGGATTATGGCCTGCATCCAGAAGCCATCCTTCTCTCTGATCATTAATAGTAATCAGATCGATTTCTTCCACTCTGCTGTAGGGTTAAGATAAGGATGCCCATTATCCCCTTTTCTGTTCATCCTGGCTACGGATGATTTATCTCGTGCATTCTATCAAGCACAGCAGGATTGTCGCATTGCCCCTTTTATGGCGGGCCCTTCAGTCTCTCGTCTTCTTTTTGTAGATGACTGCATACTTCTAGGACAGGCTGCTCTTCATAATGTGGCTAGTTATGCTTCCATTATTTAGTGCTACTATCAGGCTTCTGATCAGAATGTCAACTTAGAAAAGTCTACAATCTGCTTCAGTCCGAAGACCACCAAGACAACTAGGGAAGTCATATACCAAACCTTGGGTATCTTTACTAAGGCTGATCGGCTATCATACTTAGGGATCCCTATTATGGAAAGATGTCCTCGCATTAGTGATTACACTAATATCGAGCGATGGATCCGTGATCGCATTGATGGTTGACAGGTCACTGGTTTATCCATGATGGGAAGGATCACTCTTATCCACTCAGTTCTTACGTCCCTTCCTCTACATCTACTATCTAATGCTATCGTCCTGATTACTTGCCTAAGGAGGATAGAGAGATGCTTCGAGAACTTTCTTTGAGCATCTATGCAATATTCATCTTCAGGCATGGGATTTGGTATGTATGCCACTTCATAAAAGTGGTCTTGGAATTCAGTCACTGATAGTCAGGAGAGATGCTCAGATTGTTAAACACACTTCGCGGTTTCTTCTTGATTCGCACTGTCTATGGAGCTCCTTTATACGTGCTAGATATGGTGACTGGACTCCTTCTATGGACTCTCAGCTTACCTGCGGGTATTCTTTCTTCTGGAAGGAGGTTTATCGGTATGCTCCGACTATTTTGAATAACATCTCGTGGATGATTGAAGATGGCTCCTCGGTTGATGTTGTTTAGGACACTTGAATTTCTGACTCCCCCTTTTCCAATGGCCTACTTTTATTAGCATTGATGTTCCGAATAGCATGAGGGTTAAGGATTTGATCACTTAAGATCCCTCCTCCCGGCATACCCCACGATGACCTGTTTATTTGGGAAGGAGGTTTCTCGGCGGATTCTTTCTATTTCGCTCATCCTGAGGCATATAGCCGATACGAGATTACGACGGAGAACTTGTCTTTCTAGGGCTCCCACCAGGGACCTTATGAAGGTGTATAGACCACAGCCTCAGGGCACGAGGGATGCTGCTTGGATTTGAAAGCTCTCTATTCATCTCAGGGTCTAGCTCTTCATATGGAAGGTTGTATGGGACTGTCTTCCTACTTATTCCCTTCTCTCTGGGAGAGGACTGTCCATCCAGACGACTTGCCCTTTGTATGGGCAGGAGGAGGAGACTACAGACCATGCCATCTTATCTGCCCTAGAGTGAGCTGAATCTTGCCGAGGATGGGTTATTACTACAGAGTGGATGATACAGACTCTTCACGGTCTCCTTTCCTAGATGATCTTCGGAGGACCACCTAGCCAAAGGGCGCCCTTTGGGCAGTTATAGCCTATCAGATCTGGTTATCGCGGAATCTGCTTATCTTCACTAATAATGCTATATCTTTTCATAGGATTGTGCGGAAAGGTAGATCTCTATCCGTGGAATTTGCACTTCATCGCAATGGTACTGATTTTGACATCTATGGCCACTGAGGTTTCCCTGCTGCTTCAGCAGCGAACCGGCATACGGTTTTTATTTTTTAGAAGCCCTTCCCTCTAGGGTTTGTCAAAATCAACTTTGATGGAAGTGTTTGGGAAAGATTAGCAGGTTCAGCCTTTATTATTCGAGGGATTAATGGAGCTTTGCTGTCGGCGGACGGTTTTGGCATCCTAGACTCCTCTGTCCCTGTAGCTGAGCTTGGGCTGGTATTTCCTATGCTGCATGAATTCTTCATGCTTATACCCTTTTCATTGAGTGATATTCTCTAACTGTCATCCGGTGACTCTGAATGGGAAGCTGCAACCAAGTCCCCATCAATCCCCTACTCCTTGATATTTGGTTTGTTCTTTAGGAAGTTCACAAAGCCCGGATCCGGCATATCTATCGAGAAGCTAATTTAGCGGAAGATTGGATGGCGGCCTCTGTGGCCCATTATGCGGGATTTTGGATATGGAATCAGGATGACCCATGTCCCCTTGTCCTTAAGTAAATTTTGTATTCTGATATATTTGGACTAACTCGTACTAAGATAATATGATCATCCATCTGTACCAAAAAAAAAAAAAAACTCTTGAGGAGAAGGAGGGGATGGCACGTAAAAAGATAGGTGAGAGGGAGAAACGGGTTTCAAAGGACAAAAAAAAAAAAAAAAATAGTGGCAGTACTATTTTTATCTTGCAATAAAATAAATATATAATTACCCTGTATGCAAAGATCCACGCCTTGCAACTTATATTTAGCGGTTTAGTTTTGCATTTCCAACTACTAAAATAGTTCTTTATTTGTAATTTGTGTATTGTAATCTCATCCTTACAAGAATAATGACCTATATAATGCTATATTGAATTAGCGATTTCATACAGGTTGCGTGATCATGATCAAAATTTTTTTAAAAAAAAATTGTCACTATCATGATAGTTGATTCTGTTTTATTTAATGGCAATACTTGCATTAAAAATGTGACTAACCGAGGCAACTTATATTATAATAAGAGATTTAGATGTGCTCAAGAAATGTCTGTTATTTAAGTTAACGGAAGAATAAAAGATTAGGTTTGCATTTTCAACTCCCAAAATAGGTATTTCTTAACGCTTTATGCATATTATAACATCATCATCCTAACAATAAGTTTTATTTTATAAGAAAGTGCAAACTTTATTCTCGTTGTCATGATAATGATAAAGATTTTTTTTTATTACTATTATGAGAGCTACTCCTATTGGTATTATGACAAAGCATATATAAAAAGAGTGATTAAGCAAGATAAACTTTTGGATTTGCTTATAAAATTAAATGCTCTAGTTGAAGTATGGATGCAAGTCAATGGGACAAGACTTAAAACTGAAAAATTAATTATAAAAACTAAGATGACTTTAAGAAGTTCCATTGAGATGATTGATAAACATTATTCAAAAATATATTTTTCATGATTATTATATTTTTTAAAGAAAATTTATAAAGTTTTTTTAAAAAAGAAATAAAGTCATTATGAACCCTAAAATGCTACACTAGCAACTGTCTAAAGGCAAATTAATACCTATCATGGTACATAGTGCGAAAATACTATCACTATGCTATGGTTTTACATGTAAAGATCGCATTAACTTGAACATCATTTAGTGTCATCACGTGTTAAATCTCTAGATGTTATCTGAATATTACATCTATTAATTTTTTAAAAGAATTATATTAAGCCTGCATAAAGAATTCTATATTTTATGTTCGGTAAACTTCTATTGGTTTTTCATTAGGATTTTTTTTATTTTTACATTTATTTTAATTTGTTTTTCTTATTTTAGTATCACTTTTTCTCTGATCCAAATTAGGGATATTTATGAACTATTTTTTTCTTCATTTTTTATCAATGCTTGTTGCATCAATTTCCCTTTATTGATAAGAAAAACTAATTATTTAAATGACTATGATTATATCATTTCATGTTTGGAGCAAGTATTGCTAGAATATTATAAAAATTCAGTAGTAGTAGTAGTTACCAAAGTACACCATTCTTAATTGCATGATTTTCTCAATAAAAAAGAAAACAAATCATGAGGAATTATATCTTTTTGAATCTTATAATTCTAAATATTCAAGTTTTATAAGAGGCTTGCTTGTATCTACCCTTCTTTTGGGTTAATGAACAAATATTGTACATCGATGAAGACGTGAAGGGGAGA
Organism: Calamus simplicifolius; assembly: GCA_900491605.1. Classification (NCBI taxonomy): domain Eukaryota; kingdom Viridiplantae; phylum Streptophyta; class Magnoliopsida; order Arecales; family Arecaceae; genus Calamus; species Calamus simplicifolius. Next base: position 312,170 of record UESW01005036.1, on the reverse strand, counting down.
AGGATGGGATAAGTGAGATGCTACCAATTGTTAACGGACTAAACCGCAAGATTAAGAGGCTTTTCTCTGTGATAGTAATATCCAATAAGGTTTCCGATAACCTGCTTGCCGGAATTATCTGAAACTCTATGTTGAAGTTATATGCAATTTTTTTCTTATCAAATAAGGATTCCAATGACTAGTTCTAATAAGTTTAAACCAGAAGCAAGTAACTGGAAGTTTGAATTTTTTTAAAACTCATTTTAACAAAGAAAAAGAACAAAGTGGCGATGCTAGAATATGTAAATATCTAAAATTTACAACTAAACAAAGTGAAAGGATTTTGAGATATAGTTAGAAAATCATAGATATAAAAAATATTTTTATTTTTTAAAAAAATTAAGTTCAGATTTAAGTTTAGGAATGGAGACCTCAAACTCCGCTTCATCTCCATTCCTCTTTAATTCCTTCAAACCCATCTTGAATAGAATAATTTTCTATGAACATCTAATTTTTCTATCTTTATTGCCATCCCATCTTGAATAGAATAATTTTCTATGAACATCTAATTTTTCTATCTTTATTGCCATCGAGTAGCAGATTCAATCTAAAAATTAATTATTAGGATATTAGTCATTTCTTATTGGAAGGAAGATTATTTAAAAAAAAAGAACTTTCTTTTTCCTTATTAGATAACTCCTTTTTTTATTCAATAACTTAATTACTTTTCACATCCATTTAGGATGATAGTCCTTTTTTTTTATTTACTTTTCATTTACAATCTTGATGTGATAGACATTGGATGAGAGAATTTCTTGTATTATTTAAAAAGAAATTATATCGTTAAAAGAAAAAAAAAATACTTGGACCTCTTTGATTTATTTTTTTTCTTTCAAATTGTATGATAAGAGAAACTATACAAAGTTTTAGTACTCCTAGTGGTGAATATTACATGCAGTACATATCCTGCTGACTGTGCATTATTGTTGCTGTCTCAGACCCTCCACACATCATAGACCCAATAAACTGATACAAATTATTTTTCAGCATCTTTCTCCTCATCACAACCATGACACCTTTCATAATATTGAGAACATCATTCCCGGAATGACAACTAAAACCAAATCAATTCCTCTTCAGGTACCCCAATGACACTAGGTTCTTCTTCAAGTCAGGAACATACTTCACATGAGTAAGAGTTCTCACAACCCCATCAAACATCCTGATCCTAACTGTGCCAACTCCTGCCATCCTACAAGAATGGTTATCTCCTAATGTCATATTTTTCACATCGATTTTAGTATAATCTGCAAACCAGGACCGATGCGGTGTATAATGATGTAATCAGACTGAATCAAGTAACCAACTGTCTATTGTACTTCTGTGTACATCTGAAAAACCACCAAGAGATCCTCCTCGACCCCTACATCTTCAATAGTTCTGATAGATTCCTTTTTTTTCTTCTCTTCTTGAGGTTTCTTCCAAAAAGGATAATTCCTCTTTATGTGTCCAACCCCATTACACTTGTAACACTTGAACTTGCCTTTGCCTTTCTTTGACATGAATCTGAATCGACCCCTGTGCTTGCTGACCTCCTTGCCTTTACCGATTATCTCTCCCATCATGAGGCTCTTCTGAGGTACACATTTTCTGTCATCTTTCCCCGCTGCTCATTAGATTTCAACATAGACATAATATCTTCATAAATCAGTGTTTCTTTTTCATAAAGCAGTGTAGTAACAAGATGATTATAAGACATAAGCAATGAACATAACAAGAGAAGAGATTTATCTTCTTTCTTCATCTTAACACCAAAAGTATCAAATCATTGCATACCCTATCATACTTCTGAATATGAAGAACAATATCCCCGTCTTCTTGTATCCGAAGACTATATAATTGTTTCTTCAACATAAGTTTATTGATATATTTTTGCCCATGTACAAGGAATGCAACTTGGCCCAAAGACTCTTCGGTTTCTTTTCATCTACGACACTGTATAAAGCCGAATCAGCAAGACATCCTTTGATCGCTGCACATGTCCTCTTCTCAAGAGACAACCAATCCCCTTCTGACATCTCTTCAGGCTTTGATTCCAAAGCAACATCAAGAAAATTTTGCACTAGTAAATTCTCAACCCTTATCTTCCACATGAAAAAACTTTCTTTTCTATTAAATTTTTCAAACTCAACTTTGCTTCCACTACTCATGGTTGATCAGGCCATAAAGAGCAATCATAGAGATAAATTAAGAAAAATACCTAAAGGCAAAATTTTGGTTGAAATCCCCTCCTTCAATCTCTTCAAAAATTTTTTGCTTTCCTTGGATAAGATGCTTGACCTTTTTTTACTTGTTGCCAATAATCAAATTGCTGCAGCGGTTAGTCTGAAAATTTTTCTTTTGTGCCTTTTAGGTTGTGTATTTTCATGTTCATAGGGATGATGACAACTAGAGCTATAGATGGCGTACGGTAAATTATCCTTAAGATATACGATGGTCTAGGTCCTTTTTTTTTTAACTTAGAAGTACACATTCATTGGCCATATTTTCTTGTCCCTTAGTTGAGATGGCTCCTTTGGAAACTAATCAAACTTTAGGTAGTGTTTGATAGGAAAAATGTTATCCATGGATAATGTACGGGATAGAATTTATCCCCTGGCTATCCCTAGGGATATCCCTTGGCTATCCCATTGATCATATCAAATGCAAAAAGGTAAATCCATGGGATAACCTTTTTTTACTCTTATTTGGAGGGATAACCAACTATTCCTGCATTCTCTAGGAAATAAATTGAGGGGATATCCCATGGTTAACCATGGTTAACCATGGATTATCCCTTTGGTTAACTTTATTCCCTGCTATCCCTTATAGTTATGGCTTTTGGGAATAAGAGGGGATATCCTCTGGATATCCCCTTTTATCCCCTATTTCAAACACTACCTTAGTGTGCTGGCTATCAGAATAATGCACTTTTTATATATCGTACAAACGTACAGTATAGTAATGATTTTATAAAAATACGCGTGCAAAGAATTATGCACTTTTTATTTATTTTCTTAGCCAATTCCATCCATTCAATGTACACCAGCCATTTCCAAAATAAAAGCGTGATCCGTAAAAATTATTATAACGACACATCCCAATGCTTTGCATGAGTTCCATGTGAAGCTATACTGCAAGAAAATACATAATTAATTTATTATCAATTTTTGCAATCCATTAGATATTCATCTTCCGATGCCTAATATAAAACACTTAGATTTTATTAAAAAATAATTGCGAATGCATGCTACTTATCAAGAAAATGATTACATGCGTATCACTTATTAGTTATTAGGTGATTGCTAAATAAAAAATATCTAACAAATTGCATTAAGGATTTATTAATTTGATTTAACTATTGATGACTGATGGATGTTAATCATAGTTAATGTTTAAAGTGTTTGATTGTATTATTATTAATTATTTTTGTTGAAATGTTAAATTATCAACAAGGACATAAAAGAGAGAAATCTACTTGATTAGAATTGACCTACTGTTAGAGATGATTTTTTTTTTGTCATAATTTTTTTTTTTTTTTGTTAGCTAGGGCCAACATTTACCATACAGCTGATTTCAATAGCTAGTGGTTAATGATCCTTCACCCACTAGAGCTTTACATCTCATCAAACATTATTGAGGCCAATAACTCTAAATTAGGTGGGTTTAAAAGTGTTACATGTCATCAAACATTAATAGACCAGATATTGGCATAAAAACCTCTCAGCTAAGTAGGTTTAATTAAAAGTGGAGGCCCTCAAATGTGTGCTGCTTGTTGTATCTGGCTTGCGGAAGGTGAGACCAGAGATAGAAACGTCCAATGAATCCTCGCCGTCTTGTGTTTGACGTTCCGTATCTTCGGATGGAGTCGAAGTTGGCTCGCCAGAGGTCAGGCATCCAAGGCCTCATCCTTCTGTCGTGTTGTTTTCTTGGAGACCGCATTCTCTCCTCTCTCTCTTGATTATTTTCCCGGTTTTTAACAGGAACATTTTGTTCTTCGCGCATAGCATTTTCCTCACCTGCACGTACTTTTGTGGTAGAAAGTTTTGGGCCCACAGTATATATAGATCTCCTTCGAAACGTGTATTAAAAAAAAAAAAAAAAATTGCTAGCTTTTGCGTCCTTATAAGGTGGGGCATCCAATTGGCTGTTTGAGAGGAACAGGTCACAATTAAGCAGTTGATCAATTTCATTTAAGGTCTATTTATTCTCATTTCAGTACGTTTTGATTCAATGGTTTGATTATATGCAACAAGGACCAGAGATTAGCTGTTGAATTAGATCCAACAGTTGATTAATGCTAACTGACATATATTAGAATTTATTTTATACCAGTTTCAAATCTTATAAATCTAGTCTGGTTGAGTTGGGTCGTCAGGGTTGGTTTGATACTGATTTTGAGCATTCAAGCTTGATTTTAGACTATTTGAGTTGAGTTTAAATTGGGTCGAACTTAAACCTAACACTTAGAATAATTGATATATAGTTCAATTTATAAATCTACAGTCATCATCTACTTACGTATGTCCAACCTTTCTAGACTTCCCAATTCTTTTCTACTTCTTGTCAGATGTCTCTTGAACTTCTTGGCTTGACCTGAACTATGACACTACTAACCCAAATTCCATGGTTCTCTTAAAATTTTGTTGGGCCCATGGCCTATTTATTCAGCCCATTAGGATTGAAAGGGAGCACGCTTTATTTTTCTGATTCTTTTTAGTCTTCTTGAAGGAGCTGCCACTAAGTATTGTGGAAGCGTAGAAAAACAAAAGAATAAGAAGAAGAGAAGAAAAAAAAAATAAGGAGATAACGTAAGAGACTGTATTTTTCGGTGACGTAATCCTTATATCCCTATTATTCTCTTGTGATTATTTCTCAGATCCAAGTAAGAAACTTTGAGATTTGGATATTTATTATTTTATAGTAGATCTTCTTCTCTGTCTTGCCCGTGATTTTTTTTTCATTATTTTGAAGGGATTTTTCAGATAAATCTTGGTGTTTCTGTGTGATTGTATGGTTTGTGCATTTTATTTATTATTCCGCTGCTTATTATGACCTGCTAGTATTTGTTCGTATATGAATTCTTTGCCATCAACTGGTATCAGAGCCAAGTTCAATCTCGTTAGAGAAGATCGGACATCTGCAAGAAAATCCAGAATTCGTGAATTTTTGTATGCGAGCATAGAGGCCGATAATATTTCTCGCATGATCAGTCTGAATGGAAACAATTGGATGATATAAGAACTAAGGATGGAGGACCTCTTGTATTGCAAGGATCTATATGGACCTTTGGAAGGGATCAGTGCAAAGCCCGTTATAATAACAGATGATGCTTGGATCATGTTAGATCAAAAAGTAGTCAGTTTTATTCGACAGTGGTTGGATGATAATGTCTTTCACCATGTTTCCACTGAGACTTCTGTACACTCTCTTTGAAAAATGTTAGAAAGTCTCTATGAGAGGAAAAACAGCTGGCAATAAGTCTTTCTTGATCAGAAAACTTATGAATCTAAAATACAAAGAAGGCACTTCTATTGCTGAGCACTTGAATGAAATGCAGAGTATTACTAACCAGTTATCCTCCATGAAAATGTCTCTTGATGATGAGTTGCAAGCATTGTTACTTCTCAGTTCATTGCTAGAAAGTTGGAAGACACTGATGATTTTTCTCGGTAATTCTACACCAGACGGTGTTGTCACCATGAGTCAAGTAACATGCAGTTTGTTGAATGAGGAGTTGAGGAAGAATTCAGTAACTTCTCATATTGATTCACAGGCACTTATCTAAAAGAATAGAGAACGGTCAAAGTCTAGAAATAGAGACAATTCATACGGTAGAAGCAAATCAAGTTTAAAGAAAGATATTACTTGCTACAACTGTGGTGAGAAAGGGCACTACAAGAATCAGTGTAAAAAGCTTAAGAAGAGCAAGGAAAAAAGAAAAGAAGTGAAGGATATAGAGTCAAAGGAGAATATCACTGCTACATTGCATAGTGGTGATTATTTGATTTTGTCTACTTCTGATGGTATCTTCTTATGTGAGTGTCAGAATCATGAGTGAGTAATTGACACAGATACTTCTTATCATGCTATACTACGGAGGGAGTTTTTTTTTCTACATATAGGACTAAAAGTTTTGGTATTGTCAAGATAGAAAATCAAGGCATAACAGACATCATTGGCATGGGTGACATCCACATAAAGACCAATCTTGGTTGTAAGTTGATGCTCAAGGATGTAAGGCATGTGGCTGACTTGAGGCTGAATTTAATCTTAGTTGAAAGACTTGATGATGAAGACTTTGATGGCAGATTTCGTAAAAGGTAATGGAAGCTCAGTAAAGGTTCACTTGTTGTAGCCAGTGGGAAGAAGTGTCACACTTTATACATGTTGCGGGCTAAAGCTTATAGTGAACAATTGAGTGCTACAGAAAAAGACTTCAGCATGGAGTTGTGGCATAAACGACTAGGACACATGAGTGAGAAGGGGCTGCAAGTTCTTTTCAAAGGAGAAGTTCTATCAGACTTCAAAGGGATACATATGAACCCATGTGTTGATTGTTTGGTTGGCAAGAACATAGAGTTTCTTTTGCTAGTCCTGCATTGTCTAGAAAAATGGACGTCTTGGATCGTGTCTATACAGATGTTTATGATCCTCTAAGGACAAAAACTCCTGGTTGATCTGTTAATGTTCCATGTATCAGTGGTGCACTTTATTTTATCACTTTTATAGATGATTTTTTAGGAAAGTTTGGGCCTATGGTTTGAAGACCAAAGATCAAGTTATTAATGTCTTCAAAAAGTTTTATGCCAGAGTTGAAAGAGAAACAGAAAAGAAATTTAAATGTATAAGGTCAGATAATGGTAGTGAGTACATAGGGTTATTTGATGATTATTGCAGGTCACATGGCATTCAGCATGAGATGATAGTTCCTGGTACTCCTCAGCATAATGCATAATGCAATTGCAAAGAGAATGAACCGCACCATCATGGAAAATATTAGATGTATACTTTCACAATCCAAGTTACCTAAAAGATTTTGGGATGAGGCATTGAAGACAACAGTTGATGTAATAAACTTATTACCATGTACAGCTCTAGATGGTGATGTTGTAGAGCATGTATGGTCAGGAAAGATGTCTCTTACAGGCACTTGAGAGTGTTTAGTTACCGTGCATTTGCACATATTCTAGACATTAAGAGGTCCAAGCTGGATGGTAAGACAAAAGAATGTGTTTTGCTTGGTTACTCACATAATGAGTTTGGTTATAGACTTTGGGATCCAGAAAGGCAAAAGGTATTCAAAAGTAGAGATATGATATTTTTTGAAGATCAAACCCTTCAAGACTTTAAGAAGGAGGTACCAGTTAAGTCTTTTGTAGGAGGATTAACAGACTGTGACCTAATTATTCCTTCAGTATGTCAGAGTGATGGGGGAGATGTGTAAGAAAATAGTACAGGAGCAGATGTTAACTCACCTGTAAGACATGTTGAGCCTACAGAGCCTCAATTGAGAAGATCTACCAGACAATGTCAACCTTTCAAAAGGTATTCTACAGATGAATATATAATGCTTACTGATGAAGGTGAACCAGAATGTTGCCAGGAGGCAGTTGAAAGTGAGCAGAAAAAGGAGTGGTTAGTAGCTATGCAGGAAGAAATAGGTGCCTTATAGAAGAACCACACATATGATTTAGTGAAACTACCAAAAAGAAGGAAGCCTTTAAAGAACAAGTCGGTTTTCAGGTTAAAGACTCAACAACAGTATTTTCAACCAAAGTATAAGGCCAGATTGGTACTTTAAAGAGATTTTTTCTGCTATTGTTAAAATATCTTCAATTCGTATTGTTCTATGTATTGCTGCTAGTCTAGACTTGGAGGTTGAGCAGTTAGATGTGAAAACAGCTTTTCTTCATGGTGATTTGGAGGAAAAAATTTATATGGAGCAACCAGAAGGCTTCAAAGTCAAAGGTAAAGAAAATCTTGTCAGCGGATTAAAAAAAAGCTTGTATGGGCTGAAGCAAGCTCCAAGGTAGTGGTACAAAAAATTGATTCATTTATGGCTGAAAATAGATACAAAAGAATGACTTCAGATCATTGTGTGTATATCAAATGGTTTAGTGAGGATTTTATCATACTCCTACTTTATGTTGATAACATGTTTATCCTTAGGAAAGATATATATGTGATTGGCAGGTTGAAGAAAAAACTGAGGTCATTTGAAATGAAGGATATGGGAGCATACAGATTTTCCATGATAGAAAAACCAAGAAAATATGGTTGTCACAGGAAAAGTACATTGAGAATGTATTGGATAGGTTCAGTATGAACAATGCAAAGCAAGTTGGTTCTCCTCTTGCAGGTCACTTCAGGTTGTGCTTAGAGCAGAGTCCTTCAAGTAATGAGGAGAAGAAAAAAAATGAAGAAGGTTCCTTATGCTTTAGCAGTCGAAAGTTTGATATACGCGATGGTATGTACGAGGCCAGACATCTCATATGCAGTGGGTGTTGCTAGCAGATTTCTTACAAATCCAGGAAAAGAGCATTGGGCAGCAATGAAGTGGATCTTCAGATATCTCAGAAGAAGCTCTAAAGTTTGTTTAAGCTTTGGGGGTGTTCCACCTATGCTGATTGGCTACATAGATGCAGATATGACTTATTTTTACAGGGGGAGCAGTGTCATGACAATCCAGTTGTAAAGGTGTGTAGCTTTGTCCACCACATAAGCAAAATATATTGCTGCTACCGAGGTCTGTAAGGAGATGTTGTTGTAAAGGTGTGTAGCTGCTTCCGAGATCTGTAAGGAGATGCTGTAAATGAAAGAATTCTTACATGAATTGGGGCTAAAATAGAAAAATTATGTGGTACATTGTGACAGCCAGAGCGCCATCTACTTATGCAAGAATCTACTTATGCAAGAACCCAACTTTTCATTTTAAGTCAAAGCATATATATGTTAGATACTACTGGATTCGAAATGTGTTTGAAGAGAAGCAGTTGCAGCTTCAAAAAATTCACATAAATGAAAATGGGGCAGACATGTTAACAAAGACCTTGTCAAAAGAAAGGCAAAAGATGTGCCGACAGTGGGTTGAAGGGGGAGGTTGTTGGGCCCATGGCCTATTTATTCAGCCCATTAGGTTTATTTTTCCTTTCTTTTTGGTTTTTTTTGGAGGAGCCGCCACTAAGTGCCATGGGAGCATAGAAAAACAAAAGAAGAACAGAGAGAAAGAAAATAAGGAGGTAACACAGGAGATATTTTTTGGTGACATAAGGCAAGGAACTTTGAGATTTGAATATTTATTATGTTATAGTAAATCTTTGTCTCTGATCTGCTCATGGTTATTTTTTCCTTTACATGTGATTGTATGGTTTGTGTATTTTATTTATTATTCAATTGCTTATTACAGTTACTAATATTTATTCGTATATAAATTCTTTCCATCAATTTTAAATATGAGAAGCATTTTAATTATGAGAACAATATTACAAGTATCAAAATGTCTTTCCAAAATGGCAAAAAAATTTACAGATATCTAGTATGAGAAATAATGTTTATGTTCCCATTGGCAAGCTTGTTAATACTTGTGGTATGCCATTCCATTAATTTTTCCACATCTTGAGTAAGTATGCCGAAAGTTTATAAATTTATTATAAATTTTTAATATTTTTTAGTTAAATATTAATTCATAAAATTTATTTAATTAACTATAATTTTGTAAGCACTACCGATAGTAGTTTGACGGACCGTCTTAATTGTCGTGGTGGACATAAAAAAATATTGAAATAGGCATTGAGATGACAATGGTAGAAGATAAAAGACAGTAGCAGGGAAAGGATCTATGTAAGCATTGAAATGAGAAAAAAATAAATAAAGTTTTTCACACATAATATCATCTTAGACTTTTTTATTTTTTAATGTCTATCATATTAAGTTTATGGCAATTAAGATTATACTTAATTAAATAAATTTATGAGCCAATATATTTAATAAAAATATTAAAAACAAAGTTGAGAGTTTTTTTTTTTTAAATTCATACAAGGCCACTACTATCTTTTAATTTTATGGAACTTAGCCACATCAATTACCATTAACTGTATTCAGTGGAAGAAAAATAACCATATGTCTATCTGTTTGTCACAAACCAGAAAGAGGAGGAGAAATTCTCTAACAAACCAGAAGGAGAAGAAGTTCTCTTCAAACACCACATTAAGAGAAAAATGTTCCCTAGCATAACGATACCAAAGTACTATCGACAGCCAAAAGCTTCTATCCACCATAATTTTCAATCAATATCTAGCAAAGTCTTCTTTAAAGTTTGCCACTGTGTGCATTGATAAGATGAGCCCGCTGCGAGTCATGAAAGGTAAACATAAGGAAGATTTAGCAAAACATATACAAATCTTCATCACGTTATATATGCTTAAGGACGACATTTTCATACCTGTAATACCGGTTTAAGTTTATCCTTTAAGAGACGCATCTGTTGAATAAATTCTTGTAGGCAAACCAAACATCTGCAGAATGCCATATATACTAGTGTTTTAAAGTGGAGATTTCTCTGGCAAAGCTAATAAGGATAGAAGAGAAAGCATGTGGCTTTTGTTTTTCTAGCAAACAGTGAATTTAATTTGTAAACAAAATAGAACAAATATGAACAATATGTATATATAATTAAAAACTCACCCTTCATTGCTTTCATTTGAGCAATAATTTTGAAATGCTGCGCAGATGCTATTTAGTTTTAAAGCACCAACACTGTAAAACAAACAAAATAGAACAATTTAGCTAGGTTGCATCTGCTATCACTGTTATTTTTTTTAACACATTTAAAATAAAAAATTTATTTTTATATTTTATATGTTTCTTAATTGACAGCATTAAGATATTTGATAGACACCATTGCTTTTTATTTTTTTCACTTCCATTTTATTCTTAACTATTGAAAGCTATTTTTAAAATACAAAATAATGCAATTAAATATATTTTTTAATTAGATTTTGTGCTTCTACCTTTAAAAATAAAAAATACAAAATAAAAGTGATACCAAAGAGTTTTTATTTCCTTCTTCGAAGGGAGCTTTTTTTGCTACTAGTTCAACTGTTAGCAGAATTAACAGCATTTTGGCAATAGATAAGCATTATAATTTTGCTCTTTAAGATGAAATACATCATCGTCATATAGGATGCAGTATTGATTACCAATTTGTTGGCATAGGTCTAAAAGTTGTGCGCATAATTATAGTTTCTTTAGAGGGGAAATTATCATGAGTTCTACATACTATTTTTATGTAAGAATTGTATATAGTAGGCAAGCACATATACTTCAGTTTCGGAGTCAAAAAGATGTCAATAATGATAAGAAAAAAAATAGAGGAGGTTTTGTCATGAAATAGCAACCTATATATTTAGATGTTTTGACCTTGTTGCTTAATCGATGGTTGCCGCTTCATTAGCAAATGGATCGGAAGACATTTCAAACCATATACTAATCGATCATTGGCGATTGATTGCGGTTCATGGCTAGCTCGTACCCAGATTTTTGACACAACTTGGTTTAATTGGATCCGATTTAATTGGGCACATAAACATAAATTATATAAGTCTTATTTTTCACTCTAATTATTTTTATCAATTTATTGAATACATTTTACCTTAACAATTAGATTTTCTCTCATCTTTTTACACTTAATTACCAAAATATTTATATTTATTATTTATTTTAATAGATTTTTTATTATTTATTTTCTTAGATTTTATTTATAATGTCTTTAAATATATCAATAAATATTTTAATATTATAAGTTATCAACTTTAGAATAATTATTTATTTGTATAGAATTAAATGCTTTTGAATAAAAAAGTTAAGCTTCAATTGACTCTTTTTAAACTTTTTAATGAATCTAAATTTGATTATCAGTTAGATATTTGACATAAATAAAAATATGACTTGATCTAATCCGATTCCAAATCTCGATATTTTGAGTTGGACTGGAATCATAGGTTGATCTAGGTTTAAAATTATGAACTGAATGTATTTGATTGAAATCAAGCATAATCTAACCCGACTCAACCCAACTTATTGTAGCCCTAATTATAGTGTTGTATGAACACCACACTTGTGGAATATGTTAACATTTAGTCCTAAAATATTTTAGGAAGAGAAGAAGAAGAAGAAGAAGAAATATAGATAGCCAAGCAACAACTTTTGATGGGACTGAATTTTCATAAATCAGTCTTACAAAAAAATTTGCATCATGAGTTCCATTTGAGACAAAAAAAAAAAAAATGCGAAGGATGAGATAATATGATTACCTTGCAGTGCTTCCTTTCACCTTGATGAGATGATTGGCGATTTGGTCGTAATCCACGTTTTCTTCTCTTCTTCATTAGGTGCAAAGAACATTGATAATTAAGCTACATGACAAGGAAAAGATAAAGAGGGATGTAGAGTGGATGCAACTTACAGAAGTTCTTTATTTCCATGAGGGTACTTTCTGTATTACTAAAGTAGGTAGTCATCGTATCATTTAAGAAACCCGGTTTTTCCCTTTCAAGCTGCTGTAGTTGTTTGAAATACTCGCCTACATATCCCTTTGCAAGGCCAAAGAGTCAACATTTGAGGAAATTTAAGTTTCTTTCGATCAAAAAATAAAAATAAAAATATAGAAAATTAGAAGGTTCGAACTATGTAGACCTATGACTCACTTCATAAAGCAACTTCCACGTAAAATCACGATATTCTTTCTGAAGTTGTTTCAGATCCATGATTTCTCCTCTTTTCTCTGATCCAAAGCTTCTTAATTTATAGAGTAAAAATCTGAAAGACTTATTCTTGCAGTAGGGGTTCCACTTGTATCTGAAGACAAAACTAGAGGACGAACTTTGAAAAAGTATGTTTAAAGAAAATTTAACGTTCCAAAGAAAAATAATTTGTACATAACAATTAATAGAATAAATAACATGGATTCCTCCAAACAATTTACGGCGAAAGGCTATGAAGAGTAGTATCGGCCGAAAAGTTTGAAACAAAATTAATAGATAACAAATTCAATGAATTTATAAAAAAAAAATCGATATTTCCTTGCGAGTGAATCAATATAGCGAATAACGATAAAGGGTACGGTGATATTTATGATAGAAAGGCTTAATGGATTGGCAGGAGAATCAGGAAAGGTCATCGACATTCATTGCATGGAATATCTGGTACATTAATCACGTCCTTATATCAGATCAAATCGAATAGTTTTATTTGGTATACTCAATTGGAAGGTGGAATCATTTATCCCAGGACACATGGTGGAGACCACATGAAAATTGGTATTAACGGGTATTTTGGGCATAGTTGTTAGATCCGGTCTGGACATCGATCCGACCAAGGGTTCAGGTCATCAGATCACTGATTCAATCGTTTGATCACTGGTTGAACCATTTATCAATTATTTTAATATAAAAATATTTATATTAATAAAAAAATTAAGATTAATATGATAATAAAACCTATGATTCCATCCGGTTCGGACTGGATTGACCGATTTACGGATGATCCGGATGGGTTGATCGGATTATTCCGGATCACTTACATATCGGTTTTATATTAAAACCGGACCGGCTTGGCCTTCGAGTCAGTTTAACTGGTCCAACCGGTCAGTTCGGTCCGATTCTAACAACTATAATTTTGAGTCAAATACGGGCCAAGCCAACATGATGTTGGGCCAAAAGCTTGGCTTCACTTGAGTTAGGATGTTGCTGATCAATATTTGACTTGTTTGGAATTGGACTGGAAGTTATAATTGAGAATTGTAAGATCAAATAGAGAGCAAATTAAAAAAAAACTCATCGAATGCATTTATTTACAATAGGTTGGGATATTTCAATATCATTTTTTTTGTTATTACTATGTAATATATAACATATAATATTTTTTTGCTACCTGCCATCATGAAGTTTTAGAAGCTTGTTCTTTTTTCTTTTTATGAATGAGATACATCAGCAGTTAATCTATCATAATTGTTTTATTTAAACAATCGATCACCTTAAGTCTTGTTTCCATCATAGAGCTATAAAAAAAATTTCAATGGAAAAACGACGTGCTCTACACTTTTGCACCAATTAAAGGATGCAGACTAATCTATTTTTAAAGGCCCATCAATCAAGTTCAAGTTCAAAATTGTACCTAACTTGAAGACCAAGTTAGGCCTCGGTTTATACTTCTAATTTAATTCAACGTAACTCTGGTCCATATATCATTCCAATCTTAAGTTAAGAAAAAAAAAATGCCTACCTTGATTCAATATGACTTGAAACTTGAACCATATATATATATATACTGCATATATCTTTTCGAATTTGTTAAGCAAGTTCTCATATAAACTAATCTCATTAATATAAATATTTGGAGTTACAAAACCCAACTTAAATATCAATGTTTTGAGTTACATTTAGGTCATGATTGACTACAACCAACCTGCATGACCTATTTAGGTCTAACGTGTTTTTCATGGGCTAACCTACTTGATCCAATTAGTGATGAGCTACACCGGAATCTAAAATTAAAATTCATTCATGAAAGCTAGTCTTGAGCAGAAGAGCTAGACCTATTTACATCTATACCTTATTAAACTTGCACAAGAGTCTAATTCTACCAATTCATTGGGTCATGGGTTCACTATTACAATCATTGGGTCAATCACTTGAACCATGTTATTTTATAAAATCTTCAAAATAAAAAAAATTAACATATAATAATAAGCAAACAATAAATATGAGTATTGTGGATTTTCAATTTTTAATTCTATTATTTAAATCTTATGAATAAAATATAGCATATTTTTATTTTATTTTATAAAATAGATTGATTATTTTTATTTTTTATGAAAAGAATTGATTATTGAAATGCACAACTTACTAAAAATAACTAAATACTAAACTTATAATGTAATCATTTAATTTAACATATATTGTGCCTAAAGTTGTATTTTGATGGTTGAATTCTTTAGCTATGCTAGTGGCAAGAGTTTAAAACCATTTTAAATAGATTTCATAGGCACAACTATTTTTCCTTTATAATTGATGATGACTAATAAGACAAGCATGGCCTCTCGAGGGATGTGGGGGTAAGAGAGGAGAGGGGGGAGAGAATATGCCAAGGAGTTGTTTGGAGCTTTTTGTAATTAAAGTTACACTATATCTCAAGTTGCAAAGCAATTTCAATTATGGTAGTTGGCTTACCATTTTAAAATTTGAGAAAAAGAAATGTTTGTTACAAACATTCCATTAATGCTTCATGTCTAAATGCCAAATTGAAATACTCAACATATATAGAGATAAAAATGTTATGTGTAAAGAGGTCATCATTGAAGCTACTAATGGCAAAAGATTGAATGCCAAATCAAAACAGTCAATATACATGGATATAAAAGTGTTTGGGTGAAGAGGTGGGTGAAGGAGAAGGGTGGAGAGATAGGTAATGAGGGAGGAAGAAGGTCGTGTGGTAAGAAAAAGAGAAAAATATTTTTATTATCTAGTTGAGCTATTTCAATTTCTTCTATAATTATTTTGAATATAAGCCAAAGTATTATAAGATTGTTTGTAATCTAATTAACAACTTAACTTATTTTATAATTCCAATTATTGGTATCCAAAACTTATAAGTTGATCTACAACTCCTTATAATCCCCCAAGACTAAAGAGACAAGCAATAAGAGAATATGATTAGGATTCTAAATATCCTAAAAGAGAGTATAATCAAGGAGGATAGAATATGGTAAAGGTTCACATTCTCTCTTTTTCTCCCAAAAGTAATCTTAGGAAAAATATACTATTACAAGTGATTACTTTATGCAGTGACAGGTATAGAATTATGGCTTTTTAAATCAAAATAAAGGGTCATCCAAAAAAAAAAAGTTTTACTAAATATATTGGATAAGGGTATTGAAAAAGAATTTGTACAAACCATACAAACCATTTATGATCGTAAGGAGAATATATGGATATGCATGCCCTAGCTAGCCACCTATCATTTTCTCAATTAGAATTCTTATTAAAAATAGTAATACTAATAAAGTCCTGTGTATACACCTATCATTCTCTTAATTAGAATACTTATTAAAAATAGTAATACTTAGCAAAGTACTATGCATAAGGATAATGTTTCTACTGAATGTAAGTGAAATTTTAAATAGAGATCTTATCTATTATATTTTATAAAATACAAACTTATATACACATGTCTATATATATTAATTTCAATTGGTTCCCTTGCATTCAAATTTCAAACCAAAGATAAGAAACAATTACAAATAAGTACCTCAATAAATATATATTTCATTTAAATATTTTAACATTGGATCCTCTGCTCTTCATTCCCAATTTAAAATATATTAATAAATATAATATTTAATTTTAACATTGCATCCTCTACTCTTCATTCCCAATTTAAACCTCTCTATTCATGAAGATGCCAGACAACCTAGCAATTTTTTAATTTTTCAATTGTAGAAATATGAGGCTTATTTATCCTTAAGTTATACAACTAGATATACAACTAAATCCAACCATAGAAATGTGAGGCCTATTTATCCTTAAAATATACTAAAAATACAACTAAATCATGATATCAAATGAATATACAATTCATTATTCTTTGAAATTATATTTAATTTCATCCTTACAAAATTATTTGCACCATGAAATCAAAAACTATCCAAACAATACCACCATAAAATCTTCTAGAGGTGTCTCCCAACCCTTAACTATGAAATCAAAAATTTTCTACCAATTCTAAGCCTTGCTCAATCTCTCAATCTCTCAATCCTTCTATAGAAGAATAATATGTTGAATATGGTAATTCTTATGTAGAAGAGATAATATGTTGAATACAATATGAGTTCACAATTCAGTAAAAAAAAATCTTTAGAATACAGATACGGATATGTAATAAAATATTTTATATAATATGTATAAAAAAATAAATCATAAGGCAAATCATATCACATTATAAAATCAGGTATCATATATAATAAACTTTTACCAACTTTTATCTTTCATAGTATTAGACTACATCACTTTGAAACCAAATCTATATTTACAAATAAGACTAGCAAATCAGTTGTACTAATAATACTAATGTACTATATAAATATATATTGGCAAACCAACACATCAAGGCATGCTTAAGATAAGACACATACTAGTAATGTCAAATTATACTAATACCGTGTATAAACTTAACTATCTCATGACCACTAGTATATCAAGGCATGCTTAAGATAAGACACATACTAGTAATGCCAAATTATACTAATACCCCATGTGTATAAACTTAACTATCTCATGACCACGATGGCTCTCACACTATTGGTTCATACCTTTTTTTATATCATGCCCCTTTTTTTATTTAAATTATCAACAAAAATCAAATCAATCATGCGATTACCCAAGGCCAAGATCTCTTGGTGATTAGTTTACATGCTATTTTCTCAATCTACCCATCACATCTTTTAATATTTTGATATGCAAATTAGATTTCAAATCCACATCATTAATATTATAAAATAATGGTAGCATAATATATGATGCGCTATAACTATATATAATCTCGAAATCATACTATCATAGCGGAATATAATTTATATCCATATATAGTCAAAACATACTGATAAAATAATGGGTATAAAACCATGATACATACTAATAAAATCTATGCACGCAACCATCTATTTTGTATGTATATATAAAAGTAAGATAAGCAAGGTTTTACATATCCACAATGGTATGGGTCCTTTGTACATGGTCAAAACATACTGATAAAAAGATAGATATAAAACCATGATGCATACTAATAAAATATATGCAAGCAACTAACTATATTGCATATGTTCAAGTGAGAAAATCAAAGCTTTATATATCCACAAGGGTTTGTACAATAACAATAATTACTCTATAGCTCTTACTAAACAAGAAATGTATGAACACATATAATAATTAACCCAAATTTCATTGTTATCCATCAATTAATCTCAATATTGTTAGATCACCTGATTAGATTTATTTTGGAACCCAATTAATATCTAACTGGATTGGGCCTAAGTAATTCAGGGATAGATTTGGACTCATCCTAACTCGATTAAATCAATTTAGGATCCAATCAAATTGATTGGATCAAAATTTAATTAATTAGATTGGCTCTAGGCTCAAAGTAGCTTAATTAGGGTCTAATTAGAGTAATACTTCTCTAATTAAAAATTAATTAAGCTATATATTCCTTATCTAGGGTTCAATTAGGCTAATACTACTCTAATAATGGCTTAATTAAACTAATTAAGGTCTAATTAGGTCAATTTCCCATTTGACTACGATTCAATTAGACCAATAAAGGTTTAATTAGGTTAAATTGTATTTAATTAAATCAAGAACCCTTCTAATTAGGGTTCAATTATGGGTCATATTCAATTTGGTTTAATGGTTCAATCTGGTTCTCAATTGGCAAGCCTAATTTGAATCAGATTAGGTTTTGGTTCAGTTTTCTGGGATTAGGTTGGGTCCACTCAGATCGAATTTGAATCTGATTTCGGTTACTCAGGCTCAAGGTAGCCTGAATTGGCTCAATTGGATTGAATCTGGCTCGATCTAATCAGATGGGGCTTGATTTACAGGTTAAACCGACCTGAACCGGCCTGATTTAATCAGCTTGGCTCACGGTTCAACCTGGTTCAATTGAATCAAGAAGACAACGGTCTCCCCTACGTCAAAGTCAAAAGCTTATTAAACCCGATCGATTACCCTCTTCTCTTCTGTGCGTCCTTTTACCAGAGTAGGACTCTGCTTCATGAACTTGAACCCAGCCGACGGTCGATCGGAGAAGGAGGGCACGGGAACGGCAACCCAGTGATGCTCGGTTACAAGACCAAGCTTCCAAGAATCAAAGAATGGGGAATGGAGATTAGAGGCTCCACCTACCTGGGCAAGGCGTTTGTCGTGGCCGCCGGAAAAGAGGATGATGGCCGGTGGTGGATCGGCAACGGCGAAACAGCGAAGGGGCTTCGCCAAGACTTCTTCCAGGCAGCGAATCAGTCGAGAAGAAGGGAAACAACAAGAGGAGAAGGAGGAAGAAGAAAAAGGCTTTGGGTTTTCGGATGAGAAGGCCTGGTGTTATTATATTAGAGATGGTTGGGAATTTCTAGTTCGTTAGGTTCCGTTACGTCCGTACTCGGCCGTTCCGTCGGGTAGAAGGCTCGTAAACACGATACTCTGCGCTTAATTAAGAAATGAACGGACTGTCTTAATTAAGAATTTCAAATGTAATGTATTCTCAGTGAAGTTACGATTCAACATGTTTCAGTTTCAGTTCTCAATGATTAATCTGTTAGTTTCGCATGATTTTCTTAACGTTAATTTTAACTATGTCATGATGACCATAACACCCAACACAATTTTTCTTAGGTAGTGTTTGAAATAAAAAATAAGAGGGGATATCCTGGATATCTCTTCTTATTCTCAAAAGCTATAACTATTTAAGGGAGTGTTTGAAATAGGGGATGATAAAGGGAGATATCCCCTATCCCTCTTATCCCCAAAAATTATAACTAAAAGGAATATGTCTGAAAAAGTTTAACTAAAAGAATATGTCAGAAGCATTTCAACCATTTTTCTATCTGTTGCGGTCTTTTTGTTGCGTTGTAAACAAAACAAGCCGAATCCTGAGGTGCCGAAAACCAATGATCAGTTACATGTTCAGGAACAACTTAGCATATAAAAGAGATATATAATTATTAGTTTCTAGAGATATACATCACCCCGAAACATATATAAACAATAGAAAGAGAGAATGAAACTATATATTAATTGTTCTTATGATAACGCACCCAAACTATCCGGCCCAATTATACATTCTATGGATAGGAGCATAGAAAATATCAGTTCACAAAAAGTCCTGGAAAATGATTAGGTGAGGTCATTTTGTTCTTTAAACACTGGGAGTCACTAATTATATGGGTTTCTCCACAGGCTTTTAATTAGAATTGGTATTTTAAGGTAAAGTCTATTGCAAGGTAAGAGCACAAATCCAAGGTGAAGCCCCAACCGAGGGATGGATGGGCAGCAGCATGTGCATGGTATGGACGTGAGAGTGAAAAATAGAATCTGTCGACAAACTCCAAGTAAAGCACCCTTGAGGGTGTACAACGCCAACTTGGTATAGTTGTTGTGTAGCAATGTTATGCAGCTATCCTAGATGCATCTCCATGACATCTCATTACCATTTATCAAGCTTGCCCATAAGAAGAACTATGTTATTATTGTTTTTTTTTTTAAAAAAAAACAATTTCCAGTACAAGGTCTGGAAGTTGAGAAGTTAATGGAGAGTGAAAAATGTGCTTCAGAAAGAAATTATTGTGAGACTAAAGGGAGCACCATGCTTTGTTTCTTCAACCTACATTGTTGCATGTTTTAAAATAAATGGTAAAGTTGAAGAAAAAATATTATGACACTTTTTTTTTTTTTTTGCACATTCTTCGTTATGGCTCTTGTGTCACTGTAAATGTCCTTATTTATTTGCAAACTATTCAAACTACTACACTTTGATTCTCATTAACTAATTAATTGTTTGTAATATATATATATGAATTGCTTGAGGTTTCTTCAGCTTGCTCAAGCTGTAATTTATGGTACAAATTTAAAAATAGATGTTATATGTTACATATTATAGCTATAAACTGTGTTACAGAGAAAGTGTATATCAGCTGTTACATCTTCATGTAATAGCCCTTATGCTTCTTTGCTAACAAACTTTTCAATCATTAGATTTATATCTAACAAAAGGATGTAGTTTACTTTCACAAGAAACCCCTACAGTCCTCGTACTCTTTCTAATTCCTTAAACAAGCATCTTATTAGCAGCTTATATTCAGTTTGAAAGCAGAAAATACAAGTAAACAGGAATCATAAAAATACGTTGACAGGCTTATGTCCTCTTCAACCACTCATAATGTCACATTCATCAACTTACAGTTTGAATCACATTAATACAAGCCACACCATGAAGTTAAAGACCATGTGGTGGTTTATTCGAGATAACATAATATTATCAAGAATATTACTTCTTAATAATTTCGCACTTGATAATCAGATTATCAAGAATTAATGCAATAATATAGTGTTTCGGCTTGTCCTGGTAATATTAATATTAACTCAATTTTTGGGAATGCAAGATTACTACATTTGATAATATTATTATAAAATATATTATTATTATATTATATTATATTATATTATATATATATGTGTGGGTGGGTGAGAGTGCAAGCTAGGAGAGTTTGCGGATAGGGCTGAAAGAGTGTAGGAGAAGATAAGAGCATAATGTGGGACTATCAAATTTTAATTATTTTAGATGCCTATCTCTCAAATAAATATTGAATTACTATGGTTTGTAGTAATGTTAAGGCATGTTTGATTCAACATTGGAATTAGAATCGAATTTCATCAAAATTGGAATGGAAATCACTTATTTTCTCTACTTATTTGTTTTGAAATCAAAATTGTAATTGAATTAATTATTATTATTATTATTATTTGGTTTATCTAAATCTCAAATCAGAAGCAGTCCTTATTTTTAATTTTTCTATTGTCCTAAAAGACTTTAAAATTTGATTATTTTTGATCTTTTGATACATACTCAATATAATATTTATTTTATAAATAAATAAACCTACAAATTAATAACTAAAGAAGATCATAATAAACCAACTCTTGAGTTTCAAAGAAGAGATAAAGAATGACCCTTAGGGCTTCTTGATATATCTTTTTTAATGTACGAATATAGTATATATTTGTCAAGATAACCATTCACAAATGTCTCCTATATTATGGGGGGAGAGGAAGATCTTATGATTGATAATGATGATAGTATGAGAAGAGTATTATGGAGGATGAGTAAGAACTCGTGATTAATGATGATGATGTGATAAGAGGGAATATCGTAGGTGAGAGAAAGGTGCGAGGTCAACTAAAAAGAGATGAGAATATAGGGTGTGA
Organism: Calamus simplicifolius; assembly: GCA_900491605.1. Lineage (NCBI taxonomy): Eukaryota > Viridiplantae > Streptophyta > Magnoliopsida > Arecales > Arecaceae > Calamus > Calamus simplicifolius. The sequence continues at coordinate 290,121 of UESW01005036.1, read as the reverse complement.
TGAAAATAGTTTCACATGAAAAGAATGAGAATGGTTATAGAGCTAGAATAAGAATCATAATCTTGAACAAGAGTTCAGATTTCTAATCTACCATAAAATATGATTATGATTTTAGATGGAATTGGAATCAGATTCTAATTCCATCTAAACAAACAGTAGAATTGGTATTAGTGATTCCGATTCCTATTCTGAAGCTCCTTTTTCACGAATCAAATAACCTTCTAGATGATCAATAATCAAATATTATTATCCAGATTATTATATCTTATTACCAAATATTATAATATGTACCGATAATCTTAAATTACTAAGGTGGATTACCACCAACCAAAATGTAATCTAAAAGTACATATTTCAACCCATGTAAGCTAGAAAATAAAAGTGCAAAAATGCATAAAGTACCTTGATAGTCATGTTGTTATATGGTTATTTGAATATGTTAGAATCAACATAAATTGCGGATCTCTATTGTTAGAGTTTATTTTGAGATTAACAAGTTCAGTATGGACATATTTTTATACATGAAGAGAGTACGAGTCTTAGTCCGTATTAGATAATATAGATCCTCCTCTATATAAGCATATGCAACACTAGTTTTTTAGGATAACTTAGAATGTTATTGATAAAGTTCAAAGAGAATTTTGTATGAGAGTCTTTGGTGAGGAAATAGTTATTATAATTTTTAAGTTATTTTTCATAATGAAATTTTTGCCATCTCTACTAGGTGAATGTAGATCAATCCATCTGACCCATCAAAATTTCTTGTGCCCTTTTTGTTATTATTTTCTATTTATTCTTTCTTCTTAATCTTTTTTCTTCCCTTGCTGCATATGTCACAACACACATAG
>UESW01005036.1:207302-283905 GCA_900491605.1 Calamus simplicifolius | reverse complement strand
GGCATTCATCAGAGAGTCCATTGTGGGCTTACATTGCTTATCAGATATGGTTGTCCCAGAATCGAATTCTGTTCTGGACATGGTTCTCCTTCCTGGTAGGATTCTCAGGGTGGCTTTCTCCCTTTATGTTGAGTACACTTTCCATCATGGTTTTATGGATTTTGCGAACCTGGCCACCGGACTCCCCTGCTGCTGCGGCAGCGAACCGGCATACATTTTTATCTCTTGGGAGCCTCCTTCTCTAGGATTTGTCCAAAATAAACTTTGATGGGAGTGTCCGTGGCAGGAGTGTTGGATGGCTTATGTTATTCATGATGCGGATGGAATGATGCTGGCGGCGGGAGGGTTTGGTTTGTTGGACTCCTCAGTGCCTCGACTGAGCTGCATGCGACATGGGCGGGTTTATCCTATGCTATTCGGATTCTAGGCGCCCGTCGACTTATCATTGAAGGTGATTCTATTACTGTGATAGCTGGATCCGGTGAGAGCCCAGCTCCCATCTGCCTACTCTCCCCTTATTGAGTGATATTCGCTCTATGATTTGGAAGCCACTAATATCTAGATTCGCCACGTCTATCGTGAAGCCAATAGTAGCTGATTGGATTGCTGCCAGGGTGGCCTCTCACTCTGGTAATTGAAGATGGTGTCAGGGTGATCCTTGCCCTCTTATTCTCTCCAGTTATTGTATTATGATATATCGAGCCTGACCCGACCTAGGATAATGTAATTACTGTCTGTACAAAAAAAAAAAAGATATTACTTTCTTAGAATAATTTTAAATAATATTAAATAATATTACAAATAACAAGCTTTACTGAATAATATTAAATTAATGAAAACATTTGACTTTACTACACAACCATAATGTATATCAGTATATGCTCATATAATGCACAAATATTGCTTTGATTTTTAATTTTAAATAAATAAATAAATTTATTATATTTATTTTCTTGCCTTATCTTTATTTTTCAATTATTGTAGATAAGATCTATACTAAATATAATATACTCATATTAAATAAATGTATATTGTGACAAATGAGCTTTTTAACTCATACATATTACAAAAATTTTTAATAGAAATAACTTCATCTTATCATTTCATAGAGCTTTGAGAGAAGCAAAGTTTTTTATTCCAAGGATAAGAATTTTTTAAAACAAAAACTGAAAAAATGTTATTTTAAAAAACTAAAATTAGTAACTTAAACTTTTTTTTTTTTTTTTTTTTGAAAACAGGAAGGCCAATTGGATAATAGGGACAAGAATCCATTTTTAAGAATCAAAAATATGCGAACATGATTGACGGTCATGGACAGACTAGACATGTAAAAAATTAGAACATCGAAATTTATAAACGTCCACACATGAATCCACAGAGAGAGATATCTAATCTTTGACAGACTGCTAGTCTGCTACTTTGTACTTTAGGTTGCACTCCAGTCGGAAGCTTTACAAAATTAGAATTTGTTCATACTGGAGATACGTTAGGGTACAAAATAATTCAAGTATGATGAAAGCTGGAACGTCTATTCTATGCCTTTTTTTTTTCAGAATTTTGGTTTATCTTTACAGCTCTTAAATGCTTTTAATTATGAACTTTTTGTACAGAAATAAGGATTTGAAAAGTGCTTAAGATTCGTGCTTATCTCTTCTTCTCTCCGATCCCGACGTTCTCTCGGGTCTCTGTCTGATCTTCTTCGGGTTTGATCTTCCCTGCTCCCCCTCCCATCTATGGGTCTGATGGGGCAGCCGGTGGAGGGGCTTCTGGAAGGAAGGGGATGTCTTTCCGGGTTCCGTTGGGTTTCATCGGCTCCATCTCCGGCTGTGGTGGCGAGATTGGAGTCCTCCTTCCAGATGTTGTTGGATTCCCGGTGTCGGAATTGGAGTCTGAGATCGTTGGATGGCAGTCTAGGGCCATCCTTGTCCGGTCTTACCAGAGGTGGGTTCCGGCCGAAGCTCTTCCTCCGAGAATTCAGGCGAGCCGGAGTTCAGGGGACATCGTCCCAATCAGCTTGGCTTTCAGATGCCATATTTTCCGGTTCGAAGATCCGATTGCCTGCTCCTGTGTTAACCGACCATGGACTGTTAATGGTCAAGTGATTGGAACGGAACCATGGAAGCTGGAATTCATCCCGTCGGAGGAATCCATTCCTTCGGCTATGGTGTGGGTGAGATTACCAAACCTGCCTATGGAATTCTGGAAGGAAGAATTCCTCAAGACGATTCTGGAGACAGCAGGCCAATTCATAGGTGCGGATGCTCCCACGTTGGCGAAGAACAGAGGGGGTTTCGCTCGGGTTTGTGTACGGATAGATCTCCGTCGTCCTCTCCGGCCGGGGACGCGTATTCAAGGAATCCACAATATTTTCTGGCAACAGTTTACGTATGAGAGTTTGGAGGGGATCTGCTCTCTCTGTGGCTCAATTCACCTGAGCGGCCCTTGTTCTTTGTCGTCTGGGACTGTGGATGAGGATGCTGCGTCCGTTCGAACTTTGGCCCCTGGATTGCCGCTATTCATCAACGGAAGGTTGTATCTGATTCTCCTCGGGAGGAGAAGAGGAAGTCTATGGCGACGGCGCAGGGGGATTCCAGGTGTTCTGCTCCTGCTCAGCATATTCTGGGCGTCGACCGGGTGTTGATGATGCTGAGGGGTGGACTGCTCCAGTGAAGCTGGCTTGCAGGAGGGCGCTTTCTTCTTCCAAGGTTGTTTTGATCCCTGACTCTGATCCAGCGAGTGCCTTATGTGAGAAGAAGCTGGGATGTTCAGCAATCAAGGGCGTGCCGGGAGTGATCCTGTGTGCCGGAAACAAGGTTTCCAAGAAGGATATTGAGAAGACTGAGCTGAATGGATCCCCTGGGATTAGCCTATGATCCCCTGACTCCTTTTCCTCTTAATGTTCAGAAGCTTTGTCTGTGCCGAGAGATGTTTCATGTGCCGGTTTTATTGAAAACAAGAAAGCAGTGATGGAATCAGTCTCATGTGCCGGATCAAATGAAGTTCAGAAGGGTTTCTTAATCTCAGATAAGGAGGGGTCCCAAGTTATTGCAAAGTCTAATTCAATGGTGATTAAGAACCCTTTGTCTCCCTCGGGTCGAGTATGGCCTCTGGTTCTAATCAGGATAATCGGGATGCTTTTCCTGGTCCCCTTAAAAGGGCCAGACCAGTTGATTGCCCGGTGCCTAGGTCATTCTCTAAATCAGAGAAACGTAAAGGAAAAGGAAAGGGGTTATTCATCCAAGCTCTGGGGTAATAATCGGTTCTCCAGATAGGATGACCCTGCCCCCGGCTGATCAGAAAGGACCATGGATGCTCATGGTTGCCTTCACATCTCTGAAAGCCTCTATATCTGACTCCCCTCCTATCTCTCGGATAAATGGATCCCTTCTAAAGATATGTCTGAAGATGCTCCCATGGAGCCAGCTCTGCAACCCGTATCCAATGATCCAGACTTCAGTCAGATGTCGGATCAGATCTCCAGTTGCTGTGTCCTGACTCGGGAGGCCCTTCAGATTTGGTTATGTCGGGAGCTCAGGATGGGATATGAGGTTCCCTTGCTTTTTTCTATGAAGATTATAATATGGAATGTCCGAGGAGCATTGAAACCATCTTTTCGATCCTCCTTTGGTAGGCTATTGCAGATTCATCATTTTGATATTTGTATTTTATTGGAAACTCGGTTGTCGGGCCTTAGCCTTCAACGTTTCCGGCAGAGGGTCTCCCATGACTGGTCTTCCTATGCTGTTGAAGCTTCTGGACTATCTGGGGTATTATGGCTCTCTGGCAGAACCCTGCCATCCATGTTGATGCCTTTCATCATAATCATCAGCAAGTAGGCCTTGTCATCTCTGAGGGATCTTCTCCGCCTTGGTTGCTTCTGGGTGTCTATGCCAGCACTGATTTTCGTCAGCGACGGGGTCTCTGGTCGGAGATTCACACATTATTAGCCCAGGGTTTTCCGACCCTTATTGCTGGTGATTTCAATTGTATTTTGGACGCTTCTGAGAAGAGGGGGGGTCGCCGATTTGTGGATTCTCCGAATTCTATGGAGTTTCGCTCATTTATCTCTGAGGCGGGTCTTATTGATTTGGGTTATTCTGGGTCGCAGTTTACTTGGTGTAACAACCGGAGCGGATCTGCTCGAGTGTCGAAGAGATTGGATCGGGCTTTGGCTTCTTCTTCTTGGATGCAGTCCTTTGCCTGTGCTACCAATACCCACCTCCCGCGGATTGCGTCGGACCATTGTCCCCTTCTCATCTCTACTGAGCGGTCTTTGTATAGGAAGGGGCCCTTTCGGTTCGAACTGTTTTGGACGCATTATTCTTCAGCCAGGTCCTTGATAGGCAGGTGTGGCATATGCCAGTTAGAGGGAATTCTACTTATCGTCTTTCCCGTCGATTAGAGCTTGCTAACGCAGACTATTATGGTGGCAGAAAAGAGATGTGGGAAACCTTATGCAGAATGTCCAGGCTGTGGAAGCTGTCATCTCTACTCTTCAGGCCAAGGAGGATGAGGAGGGTCAGCTATCGGAGATTGATCTTCAGGCTCTTAGGAGGAATTTGGCTATGCATCATTCGTTGCTTTGGCAGCAGGAGACTTATTGGCGTCAGCGGTCTCGGATTCAGTGGTTAAAGGAAGGTGACCGCAACACCAGGTTCTTTCATCAGGCCACTGTTGCCAGGCGTGCGGTCAATCGTATCAGGCGTATTAGTGATGCAGAGGGTACTATCTTGGAGGATGAGGGGGCTATTACTGAGCAGGTTCTTCATTTCTTTCAGTCTCGCTGGTCGAAAGTCTCTGGCACTGACTCTCCCAATATCACTGGCACTCGGAATGTTAGAGTTTTGGTTAGCGAGAATGCTAGCTTGACTCGGGAGGTCTTGGCGGAGGAGATTTGTAATGCTGTTTGGGCTTTGGGACCTGATAAAGCCCCGGGCCCAGATGGTTTTTCCGCCTTATTTCTTCCGCTTCTACTGGGATATTGTAGGGCAGGATGTTACCTCGGCTATTCAGTCTGTTTTCTCTTCCAGACATCTTCCTCCTGATTGGCAGAGGACATTTCTCGTCTTGATTCCTAAAAAAGCTAATGCTCTGCTTCCTCAACATTATAGGCCGATAAGTTTATGTACCACTCTATACAAAGTTTGCGCCCGTATTATTGTTACTCGATTGCAGGGGCTGATTCCTAGGCTTATCTCTATGGAGCAGGGTGCCTTTATCCGTGGCCGCAGCATCTCAGATAATGCTCTCATTGCTCAGGAATTCATGCATGACCTCCAGCGCGCCTCTTGTCGACAGTCTCTTATGGCTATCCAGTTGGATATGGAGAGAGCTTATGACAGGATGAGCTGGATTTTTCTGCATCAGTCGTTACAGGCGTTTGGTTTTGATGATCTTTTTATTGAGTGGATCATGGCTTGTGTCCAAGGGCCCACCTTTTCTATCATCATTAATGGTAGTCCGACTGATTTTTTTTTCCTCTGCTGTTGGTCTCCGACAAGGATGTCCTCTCTCTCATTTCTGTTTGTTCTGTGCGCCGACGACCTGTCTCGTGCTCTTAATCTGGCGGTTGGAGAATCTCTATTACAACCTTACATGCTGGGGCCTCATGGACCTCCTCTAACCCACCTTCTCTTCGCTGACGACTGCATCCTGCTTAGCCCAGCTTCTGTTCAGAATGCATCCACCTATTCGGCCATTATTCAGGCTTATTGTCGGGCATCGGGTCAACGGATCAACTTACAGAAATCTATCCTCTATTTTAGCCCATTGGTCTCCCCCCACTGTCGTGCCGCTATTTCTCGGTTGTTAGGGATTTCGACAGTTTCAGATCGACTGACCTACCTTGGACCCCTCTTACGGGACATCGGCCCACGCAGCAGGACTTTGGGGACCTTGAGCGTCGGATATCTGCTAGGTTGGAACAGTGGCAGGTGTCGGGCCTTTCTATGATGGGACGTATCACTTTAATCCGTTCTATTCTTACATCACTCCCTATCTATCTGTTATCCAATGCTCTGATCCCGACTATCTTTCTTCGTAGGCTTGAGAGACGGTTTCGGAATTTCTTGTGGGCATCTATGCAGGGAGGTCGTGGTATTCATCTATTGGCCTGGGATATGGTCTGTCTGCCGATAAGTGAGGGTGGGTTGGGGATTCAATCCCTGGTGCTCCATCGCGAGGCTATCATTGCTAGGCATGCTTCCAGATTCCTGCTGGACCCTCACAGTTTATGGAGTACTGTCATGCGGGGCAGATATGGTGGTTGGTCTCCGGGTTTTGAAGTTAGCATCCCTCGTGGTTGCTCCTGTTTATGGCGTGCCATCTGCCGGGCCGCCCCGACAGTCATTACTGATATTCACTGGATGATAGGGGATGGACGGTCAGTTGATGTCGTCCAGGACTCTTGGATAGCTGATCTTCCATTATCTCGATGGCCGACTTTTATAATCTCTGAAGTTGATTCCACATTGTGTGTCTCTTCTCTGATCAGTCAAGAGAGTGCTGCTTGGAACACTTCCATGGTTCTTCGGTTATTCGGAACGGAGCTTGCTCATCGGATTCTGGCCATGCCTCTACCTATTTCTGTAGGGCCAGATCACAGGCTATGGCGCTGATCCTGTCTCCCTTGTGCTCCTACTAGAGATTTGGTGGCCCGCTTCCGTTCTCAGGCCGTTGGTCTTAGTGATGTTGCTTGGATATGGAGACTGCCTGTTCATCCAAGAATTCAGCTATTCTTGTGGAAGATCAAGTGGGATTGCTTACCTACTTGCTCTCTTCTGGCTGGTCGGGGCCTCTCCATATTACCTCTCTGTCCGATATACGGGATGCAGATTGAATCTATTGACCATGTTCTATTCTTATGTTCTCGTGCATCTCAGATATGGCAGATGATCCATTTTAACCCATGGATGCTGGAGGATGGACCTATCAGGCTTTCCTTCCTGAATGCTCTTCGGTCGCCTTCTCAGTACGGATCTCATTCTCAGGGTGTATTATCGGCCTATGTTGCTTATCATATCTGGCTGACAAGGAATAAGATTGTCTTTGCGGAGGAGACGGTCTCTCCTCAGGCGATCATCCGTCGTGCTCTCTCTCATGCAAGGGAGTACACTCGCTGTTACCTTACTGTTCACACTGACGGACCTGGCCTCTGGGACCCCCCTGCTGCTTTGGCAGCGAACCGTTCCATGGTTTTTATATCTTGGGTGTCCCCACCTCCGGGTTATGTCAAAGTGAACTTTGACGGTTCTGTCTCTGATCGCTCTGCTGGATCAGGTTTTGTCATCCGAGGGTCGAATGGGCAGTTGCTAGCAGCTGGCGACCACAGCTCAATCGACATTTCGGTTCCTATGGCTGAGCTTCAGGCAGCATGGGCTGGTATCACATTTGCTGTTCAGCATTTGGGCTTTCGGCGGCTGATTATTGAGGGTGACTCACTTACGATTATCAGATGGATTAAGCGGGAGGGGGACTCCTATTTTTACCGTAATCCTCTGATTAGAGACATTTCAGTCACTCTTCAGTCTACTACTGCTTTTCAGATTCAGCATAGCTATCGGAAAGCCGATTATGTTGCTTCTGTTGTTGCTCGCAACCCTGGTTGTTGGATTTGGCATCCTGGGATATCTTGTCCTGTTTTACTTCAGCAAATTTTGTATTCAGATGCTTCAGGTTTGACTCACGTCAGAATGGTGTGATCGCCCGGTTGTAACAAAAAAAAAAAAAAAAGGCTTCAATTAACACGAGGTCCAGAGGAAATAATTGGTGCCCAAGTATCTGACCGCAAAGGGATGTAGAAGGTCCAATGGTACAGTTTGAGAATGTGGACGCGCAGTAGAAAATTCAGTATCCTAGCAAATTGAATAATTAAAAAAAGAAAATAATCATTTAATTTCCTCTTTTATTACGTGAGAAAATAATTAAAATCAAATTATCTAATGCTAATTGGGATCTATATTACCATCAAGGAATGTTGATCCAAACCAGCCAGAATTTAGAATGATTCTTCTATTAAAATCTGCATAGTTTATTGGGTTATGTTATCAGATTTTGATTCAACTTAATTAAAAAAATGGTTCACCATTAAATTACCATCCAATTGTAGGAAAGAATTTCTAATGCTTCTTTTTCGCTTAATTTCTTTCATGGTTAGAATTTTATCATTCAAATGACTTAGTTTTTAGCATCAATCAGCGGTGGTAACCGATGAACAAATATGCACCATCCTTTCTCTCTTTTTTTGTTCTTGATTTTGCATTTTGTCCCTCTCTTTTTCTTTTCTTCTTTCTACTGATTGTTTTGCTTCTTCAACTGCTTTCCTAGTTAGGACCTTCTCTCTCCTCTTTTCTAATATTACTTATTCTTTCTCACTCTCTTTTTCCCTCTTTTTCCTTTGACTCTTTCAATTACTCTACTTTTTTTTTTTTTTTTTGACTATATCTTGGTCCATTGATTCTTTAATTGCTTGTTTACTTCTAATATGATATCGATTCGATACGGTACAATAATGCATAACTAATTGAACTACAAAGTTGATATGATAAAACGAGCCTTGATTATTTTACATACATACTTGATAAACCTATAACATACTATAAATTAAATCCTTTTTTTATAGAGAGATCCATCATTTAAGCCAATATTAGAGGCATAACTAACAAATGTATCTCAACTCAACTCATCTAATCATTTTTTCAACTACATAGGGTCCGTTACATGAATATGCTTCCTCTTCCCAGCTCTATTTAGGATTAAATTAATATTTAAATTATAAATAATTATATCTTTTTTAATTATTTCTATTCATTTTAGTTTAACTATACCTCTACTTCCATCCTTACCATGAATTGTTAAAAGATCACTATTTCTAACTGAAGTATCTAAAGGTCTTCATTGTATATGTCCAAACACCGTAATTGATTTTCTCTTATTTTATTTTTAATTGGGGCTACTCCTATCATTTCTCTTATATATTTATTTTTAATTTTAAAATTTATCACATATTCATCTTAATATACACATTTTTGTTACACTTAATTTATTCACAAGTTTTTTAGTATTACCCAACACTCTATTCCATATAGCATAGCTAGCCTAATAGTGATTTTATAAAATTTTTCTTTCAATTTTAATGAGATGCGCTGATCATTTAATACTTCCGAACTCCTCCACTTAATCCATTATGCTTTAACTCTATGATTTACATCTTCACCTAATTTATATTCTACTCTTACTAAAATTGAATTTCATATATTCAGTTTTAGTTCTACTAATATTAAAACCTTTAGATTATAAAGCCTCTCTCCAAATCTTTAGCTTAGCATTTACTTCAGATTTAGTTTCATCAATCAACACTATATCATCTGCAAATAACATATATATCATTTTGAATATATTGATTAATTCATCTATAACTAATACAAAAAGATATGGACTTAAGGTAGATCCTTAATGTAAACCTATAGCAATTGAAAACTTACTACTTTCTTTTATTATTGTTTTAACAATAGTTATTATTCTATTATACATATCTTTTATCAAATCTATATACCTTTGGTAATTTTTTTTCTCTAAAACCCACCATATTATTTCTCTAGGTACTCTATCATATGCTCTTTTTAAATCAATAAAGACCATATAAAGAGCTTTTTTTTTATTTTTTCTATACCTCTCCATCAGTCTTCTTAATAAAAAAATAGCTTTATGATCGATCTTCTAGGCATAAATCCAAACTAATTATTTGACACCAAAGTTTCAGCTCTTATTCAATTTCCTATTACTCTCTTTCATAATTTCATTATATGACTTATTAGTTTAATCCCTCTATAATTTGCACGATTTTGAATATCTTCTTTATTTTTGTATATGGATATTTATATGCTTTTTCTTCAATTATCCGATATTCTTTTAGTTGCTATAATCCTATTAAATAAATTGGTTAACCATATGACTTCAATTTCTCTTAAGCCTTCCCAAACCTCAATAGAAATTGCATCTGGTCCTAATGCCTTTATATTTTTTATTTTACTCAAAGCCTTTTTAACCTCAAGCATGTTAAATTTACAAAAAAAAAATTATGTTCATTTATTATTCCTAGATTATCACATTCTTATACCCTTAAATTTACTAAATTATTTTTCTCAACTCAACTCATTTAAGCTTTTTTACAACTACATTACTAAATTATTTTTATTTAATAAAATTTTAAAATAACTTTTTTATCATTTTTTTATCTTTTCTTCTTTTATTAAAACTCTTCACCTTCATCCTTAATATATTTAATATAGTCTAAATCTTTTATTTCTTTTCTCTTAGTTTTGCTAGTTTATATATAGTCTTTTCATCTCCTTTCGTTTTTTTTTTTTTTTTTTTCAAGCGGGCGATCACACCACTCTGGCGCGAGTCAAACCCGACAGAACATAAAAATTGATGAAATATTACAGGACAAGGGACACCAGCATGCCATTCCCACTGACCAGAATGACGAGCCGCAAAAGAAGCAACCCAATCGGCCGCTACATTAGCTTCCCTATATATGCCTTAGATATGCCTAATCTCTACAGCACACATGCTCTGAAGAGAGACCAAGATATCTTTAATCAGGGGATTTAGAGGAGAGTAAGAATCCACATCCCATCTAATCCACCTAATGACCGAAAGAGAATATCCCTCTATGATCAGCCTGCGATGACCGAGCTGACGAACAACATAAGTAATACCCGCCCAAGCCGCCTGGAGCTCCGCCATAGGGACCGAAATATCGATAGCACTATGTCCACCAGCCGCAAGCAGTTGACCCTCTGACCCATGAATAACAAACCCAGAACCAGCACAATGATCGGAGACAGAACCATCAAAGTTCACTTTGATGAAACCCGGGGGTGGAGGCTTCTAAGAGATAAATACCGTAGAACGGTGCGCTGCCATAGAAGCAGGGGAGTCCCAATGACCAGGCCCATCAGTGTGACTACCAGAATGATAATGATTGTACTCCCAGGCATGACAACGAGCACGTCGAAGAACAACCTGCGGTAAAACTGTCTCCTCAGCAAATACAATCTGGTTCCGAGTCAACCAAATATGGTAAGCCAAATAGGCAGATAAACACCCTAACAGCGGGGGCCACTCTGAATGGCCATCCGGATAGAATAAAAAAAGGAGAGCCGGGTAGGACCATCCTCTAGCAACCAGGGGGTAAAGTGGGTCAGCTGCCAAATCTGAGATGCACGAGAGCACAAAAATATGACATGATCAACTGACTCAATCTGCATCCCACATATCGGGCAGAGAGGCGATAAATCAAGCCCACGATCGGCCAAAAGGCTACAGGTAGGTAGACGGTCCCACCAAAGCTTCCACAAGAAAAGCTGGGTCTTAGGATGCACTGGCAACCGCCAAATCCAAGCAGTACTTCCAAGGCCCGAGGTCGAGGAACGAAGACGGGCAACCAGATCCCTTGTAGGGGCACAAGAAAGACAGGAACGACGCCACAGTCTTGTATCTGGGCCAGCAGAACGAGGAAGAGGCATGGCAAGGATACGGTGCGCAAGATCTGAACCACACAGCCGAGACACCAACGGACTATTCCAGCCAGCGTTCCCCTGGCAAATCAAAGAAGAAACCTGCATAGGGGGTTCAATTTCAGAGCTGATAAATGTCGGCCAATGAGCCAGAGGGAGATCCGTAACCCAAGAGTCCTGAATAACATTAACTGAAGTCCCATCCCCAATCATACAATGGATATCAGCCATATTGGTGGGAGCAGCCTGGCAGATGGCACGCCAAAAGAAGGAACATCCATGGGAGGGGCAGATAACTGAGTCAGAAGTCCAGCCCCCATATCTGCCATGCATAATAGAACTCCAAAAACACTGAGGATCCGGCAGGAATATGGAAGCATGCCTCGCAAAAAGAGCCTCACGTCGGAGAACTAAGAATTGAATGCCAAGTCCCCCCTCAGAAGTAGGTAAACAGACACTATCCCAGGCCAAAAGATGCAGACCATGACCCCCTTGCATGGATCCCCAAAGAAAGTCCTTAATCTGTCTCTCAACCCAACGGAGACAGGTAATCAGGACCATAGCATTAGACAACAGATAGAGAGGCATGGACGTGAGGATAGAATGGATCAAAGTAATGCAGCCCATCATAGATATACCAGAAACCTGCCATCGGTCCAATCGAGCCGAAATCCAACGATCAAGGTCTCCAAAGTCCTGCTGACGAGGCCGCCGACCCGAAATAGGTCAGAAACCGAGGAGATCCCTAATAACTGAGAAATGGCAGTACGACACCGGGAGAGGTCGATGGACTGAAGCAAAGAGAGGATTTCTGCAGGTTAACCCGTTGCCCGAATTTCGGCAGTAGGACTGAATGATAGAAGAAAAGGTGGCTGCATTCTGAACAGAAGTTGGGCTGATCAAAATACAATCATCAGCAAATAAAAGGTGGGTAAGAGGAGGTCCTAAGGGCCCGGGCATATAAGGCTGCAACACCAACGACCGAACCGCCTGATGTAAAGCACACGACAAATCATATGCACATAGCACAAAGAGGAACGTCAAGAGAGGGCAACCTTGCCGAAGACCAACAACAGAGGAGAAAAAATCCGTCGGACTACCGTTGATAATAATAGAGAAAGTAGGCCCTTGGACACAAGCCATAACCCAATCAATGAATAGGTCCACAAATCCAAAAACCCTCAGCGTATATCGCAGAAAAACCCAGCTCATCCTATCATAAGCTCTTTCCATATCAAGCTGGATTGCCATAAGAGAATGACGACGAGTGGCACGCTGAAGGTCATGCATAAACTCCTGGGCAATAAGAGCATTATCAGTGATACTGCGCCCACAAATGAAGGCACCCTGCTCCGGAGCAATGAGACGGGGAATCACGCCCTGCAGTCTAGTAACCAAGATCAGAGCGCATACTTTATATAGGGTAGTACACAAGCTAATCGGCCTGAAGTGCTGGGGGAGCAACGCATTAGCTCTTTTCGGAATAAGGGCAAGAAAGGTCCGCTGCCAATCAGGAGGAATAGATCTAGCAGAAAAAACAGACTGAATAGCCAATATAACATCATGCCCAACTATATCCCAATAATAGCGGAAGAAGAAAGGCGGAAAGCCATCAGGACCAGGAGCTTTGTCAGGAGCCAAAGCCCAAACCGCTGAACGAATCTCCTTTGGCAAAATCTCCCGAACCAGAAGACCATTTTCACTCTCAGAAACCCTGGCAGTCCAGATAGCAGAGATAATGGGGGAATCAGAACCAGACACCTCCGACCATCGAGACTGAAAGAACTAGAAAACTTGCTCCCGAATAGCCCCATCTTCTACAAGGACGTTACCAGCCTCATCCCTCATACACTGGATCCGATTAGCAGCACGCCTAGCAACAGTAGCCTGGTGAAAGAACCTAGTATTTCTATCACCATCCTTAATCCACTATATTCGGGACCGCTGCCTCCAGTAAATCTCCTGCTGACGAAGCAAGGAGTGATGCAACGCCAAACACCTTCTAAGAGAAGGAAGATCAGAATCAGATAAAAGTCCCTCTGCATCCTCCTTCACCTGCAAGGTAGTAATGTCCCTCTCAACATCCTGAATTTACTGCATGAGGTCCCCCACCTCTCTTCTAGACCACCCCAATAGCCTACGTTTTGGAAGCTCTAAGCGGCGAGAGAGACGGTAAGCAGAGTTCCCTCTAACTGGCATCCGCCACACCTGATTTATCAAATACCGAGTCGACGAATAACAGGACCAAAACTGCTCAAACCTAAAAGGCCCCCTCCGATAAGAAGACAATTCTGTAGAAATAAGAAGGGGACAATGGTCCGATGCAATACGCGGGAGATGAGAAGTAGTGGCGCAGGAAAAGGACTGCATCCAGGAAGGGGAAGCCAAAGCCCGATCCAACCGCTCCCAAACCCTTGCAGTAACGTTCCGATTATTGCACCAAGTAAACTGCGGACCCGAGAACCCTAGATCAAGAAGACCATCTGCAGATATAAAGGAACGAAACTCTTTGGAGTTCGGAGAATCAACAAAACGACGTCCCACGCGCTTCTCAGTAGCATCAATAATACAGTTGAAATCACCAGCAACTAGGGTCGGGAACCCTTGTCCTAACAAAGTAAGAATCTCCGACCAAAGATCGCGCCGCTGGCGAAAATCAATGCTGGCATAGACACCCAAAAGCAACCAGGGCGAAGCGATACCCTCCGAAATAACCAAGGCCACCTGCTAGTGCACTGGTGAAACGTATCAACACGAATAGCAGGGTTCCGCCAAAGAGCCATAATACCCCTAGAGAGCCCATTAGCTTCCACAGCATAGGAAGACCAATTGCAGGAAATACGCCTCCGAAACCGCTGAAGACTAAGACCCGACAACCGAGTTTCCAATAAAACACATATATCAAAATGATGATTTTGCAAAAGCCTTCCAAAGAAGGACTGAAAAGAAGGTTTCAGTGCTCCACGAACATTCCAAATGAGGATCTTCATAGCAAACAAAAGGACAAGAAGCCTAGGCTTCAGTCTGGTCCCCCGATATTACCATATCTGTGTTGGCTCCCGAATCAGAACTCTGTATCTGGAATCCCTGATCCGGCAACTGATACACTGACTGGATAATAGGTACCGACTGAGCAGACTCTATGGGAGCAACATCGCTCTGATCCTTAGGCGGAGATTCACCTCCCCGAGAGACAGAGGGGGATCCAGCTAAGGCATCTTTCAGTGCTAGGACAGCAAACTCATGATCATCCAATCCATGAGTGAGGTCAGTCCCCATAGGATTAACAGCAACCCTGGATGGGCCCTTACCTACAGAAGTAGCCCGGCCTTTACCTTTACCTTTAGAGTCCTTAGGGGACACTTGAGGCCCTATGCCCTCAACAGCCCTAGCCCGCTTCAGCGAGGCTGGATTGGCATCCACCCGGACCTTAGAGCGTCCGGCCCAACGATCCGATCCAGTGAGAGAAAAGGGATTAGAAGTCACCTTCTCACCCTCCTTCAGATGAGACCCACTGAGAGGAGGAGACTTAGCACTCAGAGTCCCTGGGGAATTAACATTCAGCTCATCTGAATGTTTAGCCATAAAATGGAACACAGCTTCAGAGGAGCTTCCCTTCTCAATCTGAACCTCAGAATGGTTCATTCTCCTACTCCCCTTCAAGGACTTCTGATAATTGAAGGGAAGACCATCATGCAGAGATCCCTCAGCTGAGCCCACGGGAGGATCAGAACAATCAATTTCAGAATGAACAGTAGCCGGCACGTTAGAAGACACCCGGCACGGCTCCTTCTCCTTCATGTTCACAGTATTAACAAACCCAACATTCTGAGGGGAGGACGAAGGGTCAGACCTTGTCCGAGCTACCTTCCGTGGCACCCTCCAGCCCTCATTATCACCCAAAACTTCAGCTTGAACCTTACCCAGCTCCTCCACTGCCGAGGCAAGACCCGATGACGCCCCCTCCTTCACCAAAGCAGGGGACGCCTTCCGGTGACGAAGTGCAGCCATACATGGCCCAAACAGAGGAGCCACCGCAAGGGAACCCGGTTCCAAGGAGGACGAACATGGTCCTGACAAATGGAGTGATCACAGTTCGGGCAGATAGAATCAACATGTTCATATGAAAATTGCTGCTAGAAAGGGGAACCCCGGCCTTTGAATCTCGCCCCCGACCAATGCCGATTGCAGAGCATCCTCAGCCGGAACGAAATCGGGCCGCCAAGGCTCCACCACGAGATGACCAACTTGAGAACGAGGAGGACAAGTCCGTCGATCGCATGCGAGAAAAAGAACAAACATAAAGGCGGATCATCCGTACATTTCGTTTTACTTCCCGCCTCCTTCTCTTCTTTGTTTATAGCACCTCCTCCTCTTCTTTGTGTTAGATAAGACTTTTTTTAATATAATATTAAAGCCCCGAGTCAGCTTATGCATTCAACAAGGAATTTTATTTTTTTCATCTTTGAGATCCATAATTCGGTGTTTATTTACTTTTAAAAAATATTTTTTTTTTCCTTATCAACCCGAAACTCAATCCGAACCCGATTTTTAAAAATAGGGTTAGGATTGAGGTTTTATAAATAAGGTTAGGGTTAGGGTTGATATTTTATAAATATGGTTAGGGTTGAGAAAAACCCGACTTTCATGAGCCCGAGTTGCACCTCAAATGTATCTATTATACTTAAAATTTTTTAATCTTATTATCAATTTTGATTTTAAAAAAGTGCAAAAAAAATTATTATTATTATTTAGAGCACTAGAGTGCAAAAAAAAAAAAAAAATTGAAACATAAATGCAATATATACTTGAGTGAAAGATGCATATTTTTTAAAAATAAATAATTAATAATAATATATATATATATTTAATAATTTGATGAAATGCTTTTATTTTTAATAAAATTATCATTATTTTATTTTAAATATTAGTTATTAAGAAAGTGCATTCTTAAACTTTCATTGAGGATGATAGGATCGGAAGCGCATGGCCTTTTCGCTTTGGGTATATCAGAAGAACCAATCTTGGTGCTTTGCGTCTGACAACGCTGGATCTTATTAGCTAATTTCAAATTCCATTCCTCTTGATAATTAGGATAACTTAATTGGTACCATTAATTAGATTAGCCCTCACAACCTCAATTCACATACAAAAACAGGGCAGCATCGAAAAAAGCCATCAATTTTGACACTTGCAATCAACCAATAGTCAAAGCGTTGTACCAAAAAAAAAAAACCAATAGTCAAAGCTATGGTAGTCAAATCATAAAGAAAAAAGAAAAGCTGGTAACTATCTGCTTCGCTGCTAAGATTTTTTCTTTTTCGTTTTCTGTTTCCTGTAAACAAACTTATAAGGATTACCTTTTCTTGATCCAAGAATAAAGATTTGGTGATTTTTCTCTCTAACCTCGGCAATCCCAGAGGCACTCCAGCGCGGGGTTAGGTTTAGTCTTTGGATTCCACGGGCGACGGTGGAGCTCCGCCTCCGACGAGCGGCGGCGGAGGAGCTCGCCGACGTCCGGCGGCGGGTGGAGGCCCATTGCGGAGGCGCGCTCCCAGCGCTGGAGGCGGGGGAGGCCGATGCACGGCCCGTATCTCATGTCCATGTCGAACTGCCGAAGTTTCTCCTCCTCTTGTCCATAATCATCTAACGAGGAAACCAACAAAAAAAAAAAAAAAAAAAAACAGTCGTTTGGAATTACCACCGAAGGATATATATATATATATATATATATATATATATATAAAACGACTCGTGTTAGGTTTAGGGTTTTGGATGGAGAAAAGATGTGACCGACCATCGCCGTGGGGAACGACAGAAGGGGTCTGGGCCGCTTTGGCTTTCGCGGCGGCACCGCGGCCCCGGGACTTGCCGGATTTCTTCCTGGTGGAGGACGAGGCGGCGCCGCCCTTCTTCCTTTGCCGGTAGAAGTCCTTGATGGCGCCCGGTGCCATCTCTCTCTGCTTCGAAAAACAAAAAAATTCTTTTGATAAATAAAAGGATAACTCTTTCCTTTATATAATCGAGGGAGGGGTTGAGATCTTCCACGTGGACGGCTATTGTTTCATCATCGCTAGTTCGCCATTATTAAAACTACCGAAAACGTAGGAAAACAACTCTATTATTTAAACCCACTTCAAAACTGAAACCGAAATAAACCAACGGAACGTTTAATTTAAAAAAATCTTTTTAAACAGCAGTGGTAACCTAATCCATCCATATTACTGATAATTTAAATAAGATCTATTATATAATCATATTTTGAATGACAATCTTTGGTAATCCAAATTATCTCATAATAAGTAATCTAGATCTCATAAAATAAATATTATCCATGTTACTAGAGCTGTGATAATCTGATAAATTAATTTTTAACAAAATTACCTTTATTTCTTTTGATTGCTTTCTACTATATCCTCTTCTACCAACCTTGCTGGGACTTTAGGTCCTCTTTCGCAGAGTTAAGTTACGGATCTCCGATACCCATCGGCTTCCCACGATATGCTATGAAATTTCTTTCGATAGCTAGCCTCGAGCATCCTCACTAATTGCTTTCATATTTTATAATCGGGAGATGTGTAAGAAAATAGTACAGGAGCAGATGTTAACTCACATGTAAGACATGTTGAGTCTACAGAGCCTCAGTTGAGAAGATCTACCAGACAATGTCAACCTTTCAATAGAATACTGTAAGACATGTTGAGCCTACAGAGCCTCAGTTGAGAAGATCTACCAGACAATGTCAACCTTTCAAAAGGTATTCTACAGATGAATATATAATGCTTACTGATGAAGGTGAACCAGAATGTTGCCAGGAGGCAGTTGAAAGTGAGTAGAAAAAGGAGTGGTTAGTAGCTATACAGGAAGAAATAGGTGCCTTATAGAAGAACCACACATATGATTTAGTGAAACTATCAAAAAGAAGGAAGCCTTTAAAGAACAAGTCGGTTTTCAGGTTAAAGACTCAGGCCAGATTGGTTGTGAAAGGCTTTGGTCAAAAGAAAGGTATTGACTTTAAAGAGATTTTTTCTGCTATTGTTAAAATATCTTCAATTCGTATTGTTCTATGTATTGCTGCTAGTCTAGACTTGGAGGTTGAGCAGTTAGATGTGAAAACAGCTTTTCTTCATGGTGATTTGGAGGAAAAAATTTATATGGAGCAATCAGAAGGCTTCAAAGTCAAAGGTAAAGAAAATCTTGTCAGCGGATTAAAAAAAAGCTTGTATGGGCTGAAGCAAGCTCCAAGGCAGTGGTACAAAAAATTGATTCATTTATGGCTGAAATAGATACAAAAGAATGACTTCAGATCATTGTGTGTATATCAAATGGTTTAGTAAGGATTTTATCATACTCCTACTTTATGTTGATAACATGTTTATCCTTAGGAAAGATATATATGTAATTGACAGGTTGAAGAAAAAACTGAGGTCATTTGAAATGAAGGATAGAGCATACAGGTTTTCCATGATAGAAAAACCAAGAAAATATGGTTGTCACAGGAAAAGTACATTGAGAATGTATTGGATAGGTTCAGTATGAACAATGCAAAGCCAGTTGGTTCTCCTCTTGCAGGTCACTTCAGGTTGTGCTCAGAGCAGAGTCCTTCAAGTAATGAGGAGAAGAAAAAAATGAAGAAGGTTCCTTATGCTTTAGCAGTCGAAAGTTTGATATACGCGATGGTATGTACGAAGCCAGACATCTCATATGCAGTGGGTGTTGCTAGCAGATTTCTTACAAATCCAGGAAAGAGCATTAGGCAGCAATGAAGTGGATCTTCAGATATCTCAGAAGAAGCTCCAAAGTTTGTTTAAGCTTTGGGGGTGTTCCACCTATGCTGATTGGCTACATAGATCAGATATAACAAGAGATATTGATACAAGAAAGTCCATATCATGTTTCATACTTATTTTTACAGGGGGAGCAGTGTCATGACAATCCAGTTGTAAAGGTGTGTAGCTTTGTCTAAAGGTGTGTAGCTTTGTCCACCACAGAAGCAAAATATATTGCTGCTACCGAGGTCTGTAAGGAGATGTTGTTGTAAAGGTGTGTAGCTTTGTCCACCACAGAGGCAAAATATATTGCTGCTACCAAGATCTGTAAGAAGATGCTGTAAATGAAAGAATTCTTACATGAATTGGGGCTAAAATAGAAAAATTATGTGGTACATTGTGATAGCCAGAGCGTCATCTACTTATGCAAGAATCTACTTATGCAAGAACCCAACTTTTCATTTTAAGTCAAAGCATATATATGTTAGATACTACTGGATTCGAAATGTGTTTGAAGAGAAGCAGTTGCAGCTTCAAAAAATTCACATAAATAAAAATGGGGCAGACATGTTAACAAAGATCTTGTCAAAAGAAAGACAAGAGATGTGCCGACAG
Source organism: Calamus simplicifolius (assembly GCA_900491605.1). NCBI lineage: Eukaryota > Viridiplantae > Streptophyta > Magnoliopsida > Arecales > Arecaceae > Calamus > Calamus simplicifolius. The sequence goes on along the minus strand of UESW01005036.1, from coordinate 263,999 downwards.
TGGGTTGAAGGGGAGGTTGTTGGGCCCATGGCCCATTTATTCAGCCCATTAGGTATATTTTTCCTTTCTTTTTGGTTTTTTTTGGAGGAGCCGCCACTAAGTGCCATGGGAGCATAGAAAACAAAAGAAGAAGAGAGAGAAAGAAAATAAGGAGGTAACACAGGAGACCGTATTTTTTGGTGACATAAGGCAAGGAACTTTGAGATTTGAATATTTATTATTTTATAGTAAATCTTTGTCTCTAATCTGCCCATGGTTATTTTTTCTTTACGTGTGATTGTATGGTTTGTGTATTTTATTTATTATTCAGTTGCTTATTACAGTCTACTAATATTTATTCGTATATAAATTCTTTCCCATCAATTTTAAATATGAGAAGCATTTTAATTATGAGAACAATATTACAAGTATCAAAATGTCTTTCCAAAATGGCAAAAAAATTTACAAATATCTAGTATGAGAAATAATGTTTATGTTCCCGTTGGCAAGCTTGTTAATACTTGTGGTATGCCATTCCATTAATTTTTCCACATCTTGAGTAAGTAAGCCAAAAGTTTATAAATTTATTATAAATTTTTAATATTTTTTAGTTAAATATATTAATTCATAAAATTTTTTTAATTAACTATAATTTTGTAAGCACTACCGATAGCAGTTTGACGGACCGTCTTAATTGTCGTGGTGGACATAAAAAATATTGAAATAGGCATTGAGATGACAATGGTAGAAGATAAAGATAGTCGCAGGGAAAGGATCTATGTAAGCATTGAAATGAGAGAAAAATAAATAAAGTTTTCACACATAATATCATCTTAGACTTTTTTATTTTTTAATGTCTATCATATTAAGTAGTTATTGTTGGCAATTAAGATTATACTTAATTAAATAAATTTATGAGTCGATATATTTAATAAAAATATTAAAAACAAAGTTGAGAGTTTTTTTTTTAAATTCATACAAGGCCACTACTCTCTTTTAATTTTATGGAACTTAGCCACATCAATTACCATTAACTGTATTCAGTGGAAGAAAAATAACCATATGTCTATCTGTTTGTCACAACCAGAAAGAGGAGGAGAAATTCTCTAACAAACCAGAAGGAGAAGAAGTTCTCTTCAAACACCACATTAAGAGAAAAATGTTCCCTAGCATAACGATACCAAAGTACTATCGACAGCCAAAAGCTTCTATCCACCATAATTTTCAATCAATATCTAGCAAAGTCTTCTTTAGAGTTTGCCACTGTGTGCATTGATAAGATGAGCCCGCTGCGAGTCATGAAAGGTAAACATAAGGAAGATTTAGCAAAACATATACAAATCTTCATCACGTTATATATGCTTAAGGACGACATTTTCATACCTGGAATATCGGTATAAGTTATCCTTTAAGAGACGCATCTGTTGAATAAATTCTTGTAGGCAAACAAACATCTGCAGAATGCCATATATACTAGTGTTTTAAAGTGGAGATTTCTATGGCAAAGCTAATAAGGATAGAAGAGAAAGCATGTGGCTTTTATTTTTCTAGCAAACAGTGAATTTAATTTGTAAACAAAATAGAACAAATATGAACAATATGTATATATAATTAAAAACTCACCCTTCATTGCTTTCATTTGAGCAATAATTTTGAAATGCTGCGCAGATGCTATTTAGTTTTAAAGCACCAACACTGTAAAACAAACAAAATAGAACAATTTAGCTAGGTTGCATCTGCTGTCACTGTTATTTTTTTTAACACATTTAAAATAAAAAATTTATTTTTATATTTATATGTTTCTTAATTGACACCATTAAGATATTTGATAGACACCATTGCTTTTTATTTTTTTCACTTCCATTTTATTCTTAACTATTGAAAGCTATTTTTAAAATAAAAAATAATGCAATTAAATATATTTTTAAATTAGATTTTGTGCTTCTACCTTTAAAAATAAAAAATACAAAATAAAAGTGATACCAAAGAGTTTTTATTTACTTCTTCGAAGGAAGCATTTTTTTGCTACTAGTTCAACTGTTAGCAGAATTAACAGCATTTTGGCAATAGATAAGCATTATAATTTTGCTCTTTAAGATGAAATATCATCATCATATAGGATGCAGTATTGATTACCAATTTGTTGGCATAGGTCTAAAAGTTGTGTGCATAATTATAGTTTCTTTAGAGGGGAAATTATCATGAGTTCTACATACTATTTTTATGTAAGAATTGTATATAGTATGCAAGCACATATACTTCAGTTTCGGAGTCAAAAAGATGTCAATAATGATAAGAAAAAAAAATAGAGGAGATTTTGTCATGAAATAGCAACCTATATATTTAGATGTTTTGAGCTAAAATAAAAAGTTCTTTGCTCAAGTATAAAAATATATAATAAATATTGTGATTGGGAATAAAAAAGAAGGATATATAATGAATAGCTAAGGCCTAGGTTACTCAGTCCCAGAAGATGTCTATAAATGATAAGAAGGTCAACAACTCAGCAATGCATAACTTCAGTTTCTTTCAAGTAGATGGAGCATCTTTATCTTTCTTCAATTTATCCGGGCCTTCGTTGGAATTCATATAACTCCCGAGTAAAAACTAGGCTGTTGTTCAACTAATGAAAGTCTCTTTTAGTAGTAAATTTATACACTTTATGTGATCACGGCTATATTATTCAACCGTCAATCAATGTTCTCGATCAGACCGACTACTGATTACGACCTCGTTGCTTAATCGATGGTTGCCGCTTCATTAGCAAATGGATCGGAAGACATTTCAAACCATATACTAATCGATCACTGGCGATCGATTGCGGTTCATGGCTAGCTCGTACCCAGATTTTTGACACAACTTGGTTTAATTGGATCCGATTTAATTGGGCACATAAACATAAATTATATAAGTCTTATTTTTCACTCTAATTATTTTTATCAATTTATTGAATACATTTTACCTTAACAATTAGATTTTCTCTCATCTTTTTGCACTTAATTACCAAAATATTTATATTTATTATTTATTTTAATAGATTTTTTAGTATTTATTTTCTTAGATTTTATTTATAATGTCTTTAAATATATCAATAAATATTTTTTAATATTATAAGTTATCAACTTTAGAATAATTATTTATTTGTATAGAATTAAATGCTTTTGAATAAAAAAGTTAAGCTTCAATTGACTCTTTTTAAACTTTTTAATGAATCTAAATTTGATTATCAGTTAGATATTTGACTTAAATAAAAATATGACTTGATCCAATCCGATCCCGAATCTCGATATTTTGAGTTGGACTGGAATCATAGGTTGGATCTAGGTTTAAAATTATGAACTGAATGTAAAATCATATTCGATTGAAATCAAGCATAATCTAACCCGATTCAACCCAACTTATTGTAGCCCTAATTATAGTGTTGTATGAACACCACACTTGTGGAATATGTTAACATTTAGTCCTAAATATTTTAGGAAGAGAAGAAGAAGAAGAAGAAGAAGAAGAAATATAGATAGCCAAGCAACAACTTTTGATGGGACTGAATTTTCATAAATCAGTCTTACAAAAAAATTTGCATCATGAGTTCCATTTGAGACAAAAAAAAAAAAAAATTGCGAAGGATGAGATAATATGATTACCTTGCAGTGCTTCCTTTCACCTTGATGAGATGATTGGCGATTTGGTCGTAATCCACGTTTTCTTCTCTTCTTCATTAGGTGCAAAGAACATTGATAATTAAGCTACATGACAAGGAAAAGATAAAGAGGGATGTAGAGTGGATGCAACTTACAGAAGTTCTTCTATTTCCATGAGGGTACTTTCTGTATTACTAAAGTAGGTAGTCATCGTATCATTTAAGAAACCCGGTTTTTCCCTTTCAAGCTGCTGTAGTTGTTTGAAATACTCGCCTACATATCCCTTTGCAAGGCCAAAGAGTCAACATTTGAGGAAATTTAAGTTTCTTTCGATCAAAAAATAAAAAAAAAATATAGAAAATTAGAAGGTTCGAACTATGTAGACCTATGACTCACTTCATAAAGCAACTTCCACGTAAATCACGATATTCTTTCTGAAGTTCTTTCAGATCCATGATTTCTCCTCTTTTCTCTGATCCAAAGCTTCTTAATTTATAGAGTAAAAATCTGAAAGAATTATTCTTGCAGTAGGGGTTCCACTTGTATCTGAAGACAAAACTAGAGGACGAACTTTGAAAAAGTATGTTTAAAGAAAATTTAACGTTCCAAAGAAAAATAATTTGTACATAACAATTAATAGAAGAAATAACATGGATTCCTCCAAACAATTTACGGCGAAAGGCTATGAAGAGTAGTATCGGCCGAAAAGTTTGAAACAAAATTAATAGATAACAAATTCAATGAATTTATAAAAAAAAAAAGAGAAAGAAAATCGATATTTCCTTGCGAGTGAATCAATACTTGCCGGTCTCTCTTAGCGACTGCAGTTTTATTCGAGATAACATAATATCAAGAATATTACTTCTTGATAATTTCGCACTTGATAATCAGATTATCAAGAATTAATGCAATAATATAGTGTTTGGCTTGTCCTGGTAATATTAATTAACTCAATTTTTTGGGAATGCAAGATTACTACATTTGATAATTATTATAAAACTATATATTTTATTATATTATATTATATTATATATGTGTGGGTGGGTGAGAGTGCAAGCTAGGAGAGTTTCGGATAGGGCTGAAAGAGTGTAGGGAGAAGATAAGAGCATAATGTGGGACTATCAAATTTTAATTATTTTAGATGCCTATCTCTCAAATAAATATTGAATTACTATGGTTTGAAGTAATGTTAAGGCATGTTTGATTCAACATTGGAATTAGAATCGAATTTCATCAAAATTGGAATGGAAATCACTTATTTTCTCTACTTATTTGTTTTGAAATCAAAATTGTAATTGAATTAATTATTATTATTATTATTATTATTATTATTTTTGGTTTATCTAAATCTCAAATCAGAAGCAGTCCTTATTTTTAATTTTTCTATGTCCTAAAAGACTTTAAAATTTGATTTTTTTGATCTTTTGATATACATACTCAATATATTTTTTTATAAATAAATAAACCTACAAATTAATAACTAAAATATCAATGTTTTGATCTTTTGATATACATACTCAATATATATATATATATATATATACTACATATCTCTTTTCGAATTGTTAAGCAAGTTCTCATATAAACTAATCTCATTGAATATAAATATTTGGAGTTACAAAACCCAACTTAAATATCAATGTTTTGAGTTACATTTAGGTCATGATTGACTACAACCAACCTGCATGACCTATTTAGGTCTAACGTGTTTTTCATGGGCTAACCTACTTGATCCAATTAGTGATGAGCTACACCGGAATCTAAAATTAAAATTCATTCATGAAAGCTAGTGCAGAAGAGCTAGACCTATTTACAGCTATATCTTATTAAACTTGCACAAGAGTCTAATTCTACCAATTCATTGGGTCATGGTTCACTATTACAATCATTGGGTCAATCAATTGAACCATGTTATTTTATAAAATCTTCAAAATAAAAAAAAAATAACTAAGCAAACAATAAATATGAGTATTGTGGATTTTCAATTTTTAATTCTATTATTTAAATCGTATGAATAAAATATAGCATATTTTTTTTTATTTTATAAAATAGATTGATTATTTTTTATTTTTATGAAAAGAATTGATTATTGAAATGCACAACTTACTAAAAATAACTAAACACTAAACTTATAATGTAATCATTTAATTTAACATATATTGTGCCTAAGTTGTATTTTGATGGTTGAATTCTTTAGCTATGCTAGTGGCAAGAGTTTAAAACCATTTTAAATAGATTTCATAGGCACAACTATTTTTCCTCTATAATTGATAATGACTAATAAATAAGTATGGCCTCTCGAGGGATGTGGGGGTAAGAGAGGAGAGGGGGGAGAGAATATGCAAAGGAGTTGTTTGGAGCTTTTTGTAATTAAAGTTACACTATATCTCAAGTTGCAAAGCAATTTCAATTATGGTAGTTGGCTTACCATTTTAAGAATTTGAGAAAAGAAATGTTTGTTACAAACATTCCATTAATACTTCATGTCTAAATGCCAAATTGAAATACTCAACATATATAGAGATAAAATGTTATGTGTAAAGAGGTCATCATTGAAGCTACTAATGGCAAAAGATTGAATGCCAAATCAAAACAGTCAATATACATGGAGATAAAAGTGTTTGGGTGAAGAAGTGGGTGAAGGAGAAGGGTGGAGAGATAGGTAGTGATGGAGGAAGAAGGTCGTGTGATAAGAAAAAGAGAAAAATATTTTTATTATCTAATTGAGCTATTTTAATTTCTTCTATAATTATTTTGAATATAAGCCAAAGTATTATAAGATTGTTTGTAATCTAATTAACAACTTAACTTATTCTATAATTCCAATTATTGGTATCCAAAACTTATAAGTTGATCTACAACTCCTTATAATCCCTCAAGACTCAAGAGACAAGCAATAAGAGAATATGATTAGGATTCTAAATATCCTAAAAGAGAGTATAAGCAGGGAGGATAGAATATGGTAAAGGTTCGCATTCTCTCTTTTTCTCCCAAAAGTAATCTTACGAAAAAATACTATTACAAGTGATTACTTTATGCAGTAACAAGTATAGAATTATGGCTTTTTAAATCAAAATAAAGGGTTATCCAAAAAAAAAGTTTTACTAAATATATTGGATAGGGGTATTGAAAAAGAATTTATACAAACCATACAAACCATTTATGATCCTAAGGGGAATATATGGATATGCATGCCCTAGCTAGCCACCTATCATTTTCTCAATTAGAATCCTTATTAAAAATAGTAATACTAATGTCCTATGTATACACCTATCATTCTCTTAATTAGAATACTTATTAAAAATAGTAATACTTAGCAAGTACTATGCATAAGGACAATGTTTCTGCTGAATGTAACTGAAATTTTAAATAGAGATCTTATCTATTATATTTTATAAAATACAAACTTATATACACATGTCTATATATATTAATTTCAATTGGTTCCCTTGCATTCAAATTTCAAACAAAGATAAGAAACAATTACAAATAAGTACCTCAATAAATATATATTTCATTTAAATCTTTTAACATTGGATCCTCTGCTCTTCATTCCCAATTTAAAATATATTAATAAATATAATATTTAATTTTAACATTGCATCCTCTACTCTTCATTCCCAATTTAAACCTCTCTATTCATGAAGATGCCAGACAACCTAGCAATTTTTTAATTTTTCAATTGTAGAAATATGAGGCTTATTTATCCTTAAGTTATACAACTAGATATACAACTAAATCCAACCATAGAAATGTGAGGCCTATTATCCTTACAATATACTAAAAATACAACTAAATCATGATATCAAATGAATATACAATTCATTATTCTTAAGAAATTATATTTAATTTCATCCTTACAAAATTATTTGTACCATGAAATCAAAAACTATCCAAACAATACCACCATAAAATCTTCTAGAGGTGTCTCCCAACCCTCAACTATGAAATCAAAAATTGTCTACCAATTCTAAGCATTGCTCAATCTCTCAATCTCCCAATCCTTCTATAGAAGAATAATATGTTGAATATGATAATTCTTATGTAGAAGAGATAATATGTTGAATACAATATGAGTTCACAGTTCAGTAAAAAAAATCTTTAGAATACATACGGATATGTAATAAAATATTTTATATATAATATGTATAAGAAAATAAATCATAAGGCAAATCATATCACATTATAAAATCAGGTATCATATATAATAAACTTTTACCAACTTTTATCTTTCATAGTATTAGACTACATCACTTTGAAACCAAATCTATATTTACAAATAATACTAGCAAATCAGTTGTACTAATAATACTAATGTACTATATAAATATATTGGCAAACCAGTACATCAAGGCATGCTTAAGATAAGACACATACTAGTAATGCCAAATTATACTAATACCCCATGTGTATAAACTTAACTATCTCATGACCACCAGTACATCAAGGCATGCTTAAGATAAGACACATACTAGTAATGCCAAATTATACTAATACCCCATGTGTATAAACTTAACTATCTCATGACCACGGTGGCTCTCACACTATTGGTTCTATATCATACATTTTTTTATATCATGCCTCTTTTTTTATTTAAATTATCACCAAAAATCAAATCAATCATGCGATTACCCAAAGCCAAGATCTCTTGGTGATTAGTTTACATGCTATTTTCTCAATCTACCCATCACATCTTTTAATATTTTGATATGCAAATTAGATTTCAAATCCACATCATTAATATTATAAAATAATGGTAGCATAATATATGATGCGTTATAACTATATATAATCTCGAAATCATATACTATCATAGCGGAATATAATTTATATCCATATATAGTCAAAACATACCGATAAAATAATGGGTATAAAACCATGATACATACTAATAAAATCTATGCACGCAACCATCTATTTTGTATGTATATATAAAAGTAAGATAAGCAAGGTTTTACATATCCACAAGGGTATGGGTTCCTGTACATAGTCAAAACATACTGATAAAAAGATAGATATAAAACCATGATGCATACTAATAAAATATATGCAAGCAACTAACTATATTGCATATGTTCAAGTGAGAAAAGCAAAGCTTTATATATCCACAAGGGTTTGTACAATAACAATAATTACTCTATAGCTCTTACTAAACAAGAAATGTATGAACACATATAATAATTAACCCAAATTTCATTGTTATCCATCAATTAATCCTCAATATTGTTAGATCACCTGATTAGATTTATTTTGGAACCCAATTAATATCTAACTGGATTGGGCCTAAGTAATTCAGGGATAGATTTGGACTCATCCTAACTCGATTAAATCAATTTAGGATCCAATCAAATTGATTGGATCAAAATTTAATTAATTAGATTGGCTGTAGGCTCAAAGTAGCTTAATTAGGGTCTAATTAGAGTAATACTTCTCTAATTAAAATTAATTAAGCTATATATTCCTTATCTAGGGTTCAATTAGGCTAATACTACTCTAATAATGGCTTAATTAAACTAATTAAGGTCTATTTAGGTCAATTTCCCATTTGACTACGATTCAATTAGACCAATAAAGGTTTAATTAGGTTAAATTGTATTTAATTAAATCAAGAACCCTTCTAATTAGGGTTCAATTATGGGTCATATTCAATTTGGTTTAATGGTTTCAATCTGGTTCTCAATTGGCAAGCCTAATTTGAATCAGATTAGGTTTTGGTTCAGTTTTCTGGGATTAGGTTGGGTCCACTCAGATCGAATTTGAATCTGATTTCGGTTACTCAGGCTCAAGGTAGCCTGAATTGGCTCAATTGGATTGAATCTGGCTCGATCTAATCAGATGGGGCTTGATTTACAGGTTAAACCGACCTGAACCGGCCTGATTTAATCAGCTTGGCTCACGGTTCAACCTGGTTCAATTGAACCAAGAAGACAACGGTCTCCCCTACGTCAAAGTCAAAGGCTTATTAAACCCGATCGATTACCCTCTTCTCTTCTGTGCGTCCTTTTACCAGAGTAGGACTCTGCTTCATGAACTTGAACCCAGCCGACGGTCGATCGGAGAAGGAGGGCACGGGAACGGCAACCCAGTGATGCTCGGTTACAAGACCAAGCTTCCAAGAATCAAAGAATGGGGAATGGAGATTAGAGGCTCCACCTACCTGGGCAAGGCGTTTGTCGTGGCCGCCGGAAAAGAGGATGATGGCCGGTGGTGGATCGGCAACGGCGAAACAGCGGAGGGGCTTCGCCAAGACTTCTTCCAGGCAGCGAATCAGTCGAGAAGAAGGGAAACAACAAGAGGAGAAGGAGGAAGAAGAAAAGGCTTTGGGTTTTCGGATGAGAAGGCCTGGTGTTATTATATTAGAGATGGTTGGGAATTTCTAGTTCGTTAGGTTCCGTTACGTCCGTACTCGGCCGTTCCGTCGGGTAGAAGGCTCGTAAACACGATACTCTGCGCTTTATCTTGAAAATTTTCAAATGTTTGCAATGTTATCTCAAGAAATTTCTTTTGGAAATATATATATATATATATATATATATATATATATATATATATATAGAGAGAGAGAGAGAGAGAGGAGTTGTTGATTCAATATTATTTAAAATCATAAGATAAGATGTGAAGTGAAGAAAACAATGATTTATAACAGCATAATCTTCTTGATAAGCCTACATTCATTTTCTCGGGAAAGAGTTTTTCCATGATCACAAATGAACGGACTGTCTTAATTAAGAATTTCAAATGTAATGTATTCTCAGTGAAGTTATGGTTCAACATGTTTCAGTTTCAATTCTCAATGATTAATCTGTTAGTTTCGCATGATTTTCTTAACGTTAATTTTAACTATGTCATGATGACCATAACACCCAACACAATTTTTCTTAGGTAGTGTTTGAAATAAAAAATAAGAGGGGATATCCTGGATATCTCCTTTTATTCTCAAAAGCTATAACTATTTAAGGGAGTGTTTGAAATAGGGGATGATAAAGGGAGATATTCCCTATCCCTCTTATCCCTAAAAACTATAACTAAAAGGAATATGTCTGAAAAAGTTTAACTAAAATGAATATGTCAGAAGCATTTCAACCATTTTTCTTTCTGTTGCGATCTTTTTGTTGCGTTGTAAACAAAACAAGCCGAATCCTAAGGTGCCGAAAACCAATGATCAGTTACACGTTCAGGGACAACTTAGCATATAAAAGAGATATATAATTAGTTTCTAGAGATATACATCACCCCGAAACATATATAAACAATAGAAAGAGAGAATGAAACTATATATTAATTGTTCTTATGATAACGCACCCAAACTATCCGGCCCAATTATACATTCTATGGATAGGAGCATAGAAAATATCAGTTCACAAAAAGTCCTGGAAAATGATTAGGTGAGGTCATTTTTTCTTTAAACACTGGGAGTCACTAATTATTGGGTTTCTCCACAGGCTTTAATTAGAATTGGTATTTTAAGGTAAAGTCTATTGCAAGGTAAGAGCACAAATCCAAGGTGAAGCCCCAACCGAGGGATGGATGGGCAGCAGCATGTGCATGGCATGGACGTGAGAGTGAAAAATAGAATCTGTCGATAAATTCCAAGTAAAGCACCCTCTGAGGGTGTACAACGCCAACTTGGTATAGTTGTTGTGTAGCAATGTTATGCAGCTATCTAGATGCATCTCCATGACATCTCATTACCATTTATCAAGCTTGCCCATAAGAAGAACTATGTTATTATTTTTTTTTTTAAAAAAAAAACAATTTCCAGTACAAGGTCTGGAAGTTGAGAAGTTAATGGAGAGTGAAAAATGTGCTTCAGAAAGAAATTATGTGAGACTAAAGGGAGCACCATGCTTTGTTTCTTCAACCTACATTGTTGCATGTTTTAAAATAAATGGTAAAGTTGAAGAAAAAATATTATGACACTTTTTTTTTCTTTTTGCACATTCTTCATTATGGCTCTTGTGTCACTGTAAATGTCCTTATTTATTTGTAAACTATTCAAACTACTACACTTTGATTCTCATTAACTAATTAATTGTTTGTAATATATATATATGAATTGCTTGAGGTTTCTTCAGCTTGCTCAAGCTGTAATTTATGGTACAAATTTAAAAATAGATGTTATATGTTACATATTATAGCTATAAACTGTGTTACAGAGAAAGTGTATATCAGCTGTTACATCTTCATGTAATAGCCCTTATGCTTCTTTGCTAACAAACTTTTCAATCATTAGATTATATCTAACAAAAGGATGTAGTTTACTTTCACAAGAAACCCCTACAGTCCTCGTACTCTTTCTAATTCCTTAAACAAGCATCTTATTAGCAGCTTAGATTCAGTTTGAAAGCAGAAAATACAAGTAAACAGGAATCATAAAAATACATTGACAGGCTTATGTTCTCTTCAACCACTCATAATGTCACATTCATCAACTTACAGTTTGAATCACATTAATACAAGCCACACCATGAAGTTAAAGACCATGTGGTGGTTTATTCGAGATAACATATATTATCAAGAATATTACTTCTTGATCATTTCGCACTTGATAATCAGATTATCAAGAATTAATGCAATAATATAGTGTTGGCTTGTCCTGGTAATATTAATATTAACTCAATTTTTGGGAATGCAAGATTACTACATTTGATAATATTATTATAAACTATATATTATATTATATTATATTATATTATATTATATATTATGTGTGGGTGGGTGAGAGTGCAAGCTAGGAGAGTTTGCGGATAGGGCTGAAAGAGTGTAGGGAGAAGATAAGAGCATAATGTGGGACTATCAAATTTTAATTATTTTAGATGCCTATCTCTCAAATAAATATTGAATTACTATGGTTTGTAGTAATGTTAAGGCATGTTTGATTCAACATTGGAATTAGAATCGAATTTCATCAAATTGGAATGGAAATCACTTATTTTCTCTACTTATTTGTTTTGAAATCAAAATTGTAATGAATTAATTATTATTATTATATTATTATTATTATTTGGTTTATCTAAATCTCAAATCAGAAGCAGTCCTTATTTTTAATTTTTCTATTGTCCTAAAAGACTTTAAAATTTGATTATTTTTGATCTTTTGATATACATACTCAATATAATATTTATTTATAAATAAATAAACCTACAAATTAATAACTAAAAGAAGATCATAATAAACCAACTCTTGAGTTTCAAAGAAGAGATAAAAGAATGACCCTTAGGGCTTCTTGATATATCTTTTTTAATGTACGAATATAGTATATTTGTCAAGATAACCATTCACAAATGTCTCCTATATTATGGGGGGAGAGGAAGAGCTTATGATTGACAATGATGATAGTATGAGAAGAGTATTATGGAGGATGAGTAAGAACTCGTGATTAATGATGATGATGTGATAAGAGGGAATATCGTAGGTGAGAGAAAGGTGCGAGGTCAACTAAAAAGAGATGAGAATATTGGGTGTGATGAAAATAGTTCACATGAAAAGAATGAGAATGGTTATCGAGCTAGAATAAGAATCATAATTGTTGCGGCCGAATCACGTAGGTGAACGTCGGGCAGGCTGGAATCACCGGGTGCGTAGAAAGGCCGCCGTCTTCCTCCAAGATCCTGCAAAAAGTCCCGGACCGGTGGTTCCGGCGGGGACCCTCCGACGCTCTAGTTAGTGAGTCATCGGACAGAGATATGATGTTTGTAGAATTGTTGTAGCAAGTTTATTTTTGAGAGAGAGAGAGAGAGCCCCTTTGCATGGAGCTCGGGTCCTCCTTTTATACCTGTCGGGGATCCGTATACCTTGGTCTGTTGGAACCGTGGATCTGTTCCGTTGTGACGTTTCATCGAACGGTAAGTTGTTGGATTGTTGCTGGATAAGGGCCGCTTATAGCGGTAACTGCTGATCAGGCAAACACTGGCCCGTGATTTTGGTAAGTGAGGTATTCGGTAGCAGAACTAAGATCGCGGGGTCAGTTGCCTAGGACTAATCCTTGTATGAAGGTCGACACTGGGGGCCGACGCTGGAGGCCGACGCCGGGAGCCGGCGCTGGTGGCCGACGCTGGCTGTCTGGCTCTGGAGGCCGATGCTGGCTGTTTGGCTCTGGAGGCCGACGCTGGCTGTCTGGCTCTGGAGGCCGACGCTGGCTGTCTGGCTCAAGAGGCCGACGCTGGCTGTCTGTCTCTGGAGGCCGACGCTGGCTGTTTGGCTCAAGAGGCTGACGCTGGCTATCTGGCTCAAGAGGTCGACGCTGGCTGTCTGGCTCTGGAGGCCGGGTCTGAAGACCGATGCTGGAGGCTTTGGGTTTTGTTGTCACATCATTGCTTTCGAAAATCGCGCAGAAGATAATACTACCCGAAGGAAACGGCCAGCCGTATCAGATGCCCCCCCGCCCCTGAGATGGGTGAGCGTTTATTTACCCGCGAAAGGGGTGCGAATATCCTCTAGGTGGCCGGTTTCCGCGTTATCATTTCGCCTTTGTTGGGATTAGGGAGGATTTCCCTCGGGCAGTGTTACGAAAAGGGACGGTATCATTGCGATAAGGTTGGCTCCCCCTTTTGCCGGTCTTTTCGAGTTATCGTATTGGCAGGTCTTCGAAACGCCTCCCAACTGAAGACGGACGCGTGGTTGGATCGGACGATTGGGGGTGTTTGAGATGGCGCCATGAGGCAAATTGCCCTTATCTTCTCTCTTCCCCATTTCTTCCGCCATTGCCCCCTTTCGAGTCCGCTAGCGCTTCTGTCCTTGTTCATTCTCTCCGTGCTCTGTCTTGGGCTCGAGTTTTCTCAGGTTAGTTCCCATGGCTTCCTCTCCTTCTTGCTCCATTTCGGTTCCTGGGGGGGTTCTTCCCCGTCTTCTGAGTCCCAGTCCATCCAATGGTCCACCCATCTTCTAACCATTCACCGGAGCCACGACCAGTCATCGTCCCCCAACCGGGATTCGTCCGGCCGGCGGACGGACTTCCGTCGGAGCCAGCCGGCGGTTGCCGGTCCTTCTAGGGTTGCCAAGGAGTCCCCGAAGGGACTGCGTCGACCATGTCTGCTAGGACATCGCGAAACTTAAGAGCCAGGTATACTTCCCTTCGGACCTTCACCTTTTCGCTCCCACCCCTAATGACAGGGTAACTCTTCCCGTTCCGGAAGGGTTGCTTTGTACGGAGCCTTTTTTAAGGCCGGGCTCCGGTTACCGATCCACCCTTTTATCCTTAATCTTCTAGATCGGTACTCCTTGACCCCTCCCAACTTAGTTCCCAACTCCTTCCGAACTATTGTCGGTTTTTTGTACTCTGCCATCTGCAAGGCATAGAGGCCAGCATTTCCTTGTTCCGCAGCTTCTATACCCTTCGCAAACAGTCGGGTGGTGGTCTTTCACTCCTAGATCCAATAGGATTCTTAGGTTGTGCCTTCCTACTTCCGTTAAAGGGTGGAAGGACAAGTTTTTCTTTGCGGACGTCAGCGGGGTTCGTGGAAGCTGGGGGATACCCAACATCGACGCCAATAGGGACTCCTCCATCCTTCCACGAGACCGGATGGCATTTGGGCAGCTTCTGACTGCCGACATCCTCGTGTAATAAGCTTTAGCCGAGGAGAATCTTCACCGTGCCGGTTAATTCCCTCGAGGGGTGAGCACTAGACTACTCGCCTCTCTTCTCTGTTCTTTTCTCTTTTTTTTTTTTTTTTTTTAACTATCCTTGCTTGTGTAGGGATGGCGCCGACTTTGCATGAGCTTAAGCAGGTGGCCGCCAAGAAGAGGAAGGCCACGGGGACTGTGTCCCCTACCGAAGGGAGGGCTGCCGCCAAGGTTCCCAAGAGGGCCGACGCCGGGAGGGTTGGTGGCAGAGAGACCGACGCTGGGGTGGCCGACACCGGAGGAACTATAGTCGTGAAGCCCCTACGTGCCAAGGTCTCGAAGAAGGGCGGCCCCAAAAGGGCCGACACTAAAGGGGTCGACACTCAGGAAGCCAAAGCAGTGGGGCCCGTGCGTATAGGCGAGGCGGCCCAACCCCAAGCCGAAGAACCCGTCATGGAAGACGCGGCGAAGGCCAGGGCCGGCAAGGAGGTGGAGCAAGGCCCGCCGGAGGAAGAATCTCCAGCTCCGGCTCCTCCAATTATTTTACTTGACGTATCTCCTGATGGGAAGACGCCGCCTCCCACTCCTAAAGAAACGGATAAGGCTCCGACGATAATAGCGGCAACTCCAGTCGCAGCCTTGCCCCCTACGGGGGCGGCAGCTGAAGCGCCCCTGCCCGCTAAGGGGCCGGATGCGGCAGGCTCCGAGGCGGGATCAGCCTCGGTAGGTCCGACGCCAGGGAAGGGAGGAGTATCGATCCCTCCTTCCAATCAATGCTGGCAAACCATAGCCGCTGGGCTACACGGGTCATAGAGGAAGCTTCAGTGGCGGAGGTGCAAGAGTACCTCCAAGGTCAGGGGTGTGTTACCTTTTTTCGTGAAGCCTCGGTGGCGCACCTCTGGGTGAGTTTTTGTGCTATTATTGTCCTTTTTCTTTTCCCCTTTTGCTTTCTTTATATCTGGATGTTTTTTCCAGGCCTTGAACTCCCTTGTCGCCCTCAAAGATCTCTGGACTTTGAGCGACACCGCCATTGAGCAAGCGCGGGAGGAGATGGTCTCCCTTCAAGTCAAGCAGAAAAGGCGGCGATGGCTCTAGAGGACACCCGGGCCACCCTGAAGGGCGAGATAGAGGTTACTCGGCTAGAGCCGAAAAAGCTGAATACGCGCTGGAAGTTGCCCAGCGCCGCGCTGCCAATGAGCTGGACAATGCTCAGGTGGCAGAAGAAAAGCAAAAAGAGGCCGAGGAGAGGCTGATGGCGGCCGAGGAGAAGCTGATGGCAGCAGAGCAGGAGGTATGTGTTTTAAAGACTCAACTGAGTTCTGCCTCTGAAGAGACCAAGGCGGCCAAGGAAGCCACCCGCCAATACGTAACTAAGATCGTGGATCTGGAGGCGGTAGTGGTGGAGGCCCAAAGAAGAGCGTCGAAGCGGAAAAGAAGGGGGCCGATGCCATAGAGGATTACAAGAAATCTGAAGCCTTCGATGACGAGGTAGCCGAGTCAGCGGTGCTAGCTTATGACGCTGGCTTCCAAGATTGTAAAAAGAAAATCCAGGAGCTTTACGACCTGAAAGACATCGAGGAGCTGAAGCCCGACGACGTCCCCGAGGATGACGCCCCGCCCTCGGATGCTCATTAACAACTTTTCGGTTTTTCTCCTTGTGTCGGTCGTGCCCGATTTGAGTCGGCAATTTTGTAATCCTTATTATCAATAATATTTTTAATCTCTTTTGCTCCTTCACTATGATCAGCTTCTTTTGTTCGAACCACTGTGAACTGCCAGTTGATAGGAATATGTATAGTAGGTTACGCTAGATAGGACCGTGAACCATGACGCTGTTATTCGGTGGTCCTCGGTGCCAACACAGAGTTGGTCTCTACGGCTGACGTTAAGTGCCGGTCTTGGATGCCAACGCGGAGTTGGTCTTTAGTTGCCGGAGCAGATCCGGTCTTCTGTTGCCGACGCTGGGCGCCGGTCTTAGGTGCCAACGCAGAGTTGGTCTTTCATTGCCGGAGCGGATCCGGTCTTTATCGCCGACGCTGGGCGCCGATCTTAGGTGCCAACACGGAGTTTGTCTTTCGTTGCCGGAGCGGATCCGGTCTTTTGTTGCCGATGCTGGGCGTCGGTCTTAGGTGCCAACGCGGAGTTGGTCTTCCTTTGCCGGAGCGGATCCGGTCTTCTGTTGCCGACGCTGGGCGCCGGTCATAGGTGCCAACGCGGAGTTGGTCTTTAATTGCCGGAGTGGATCCGGTCTTCTGTTGCCTACGCTGGGCGCCGGTCATAGGTGCCAACGTGGAGTTGGTCTTTGATTGCCGGAGCGGATCCGGTCTTCTGTTGCCGACGCTGGGCGCCGGTCATAGGTGCCAACGCGGAGTTGGTCTTTAATTGCCGGAGCGGATCCGATCTTCTGTTGCCGACGCTGGGCGCCGGTCTTAGGTGCCAACGCGGAGTTGGTCTTTAATTGCCGGAGCGGATCCGGTCTTCTGTTGCCGACGCTGGGCGCCGGTCTTAGGTGCCAACGCGGAGTTGGTCTTTAATTGCCGGAGCGGATCCGGTCTTCTGTTGCCGACGCTGGGCGCCGGTCTTAGGTGCCAACGCGGAGTTGGTCTTTAATAGCCGGAGCGGATCCGGTCTTCTGTTGCCAACGCTGGGCACCGGTCTTAGGTGCCAACGCGGAGTTGGTCTTTAATTGCCGGAGCGGATCCGGTCTTCTGTTGCCGACGCTGGGCGCCGGTCATAGGTGCCAACGCGGAGTTGGTCTTTAATTGTCAGAGCGGATCTGGTCTTCTGTTGCCGACGCTGGGCGCCGGTCTTAGGTGCCAACGCGGAGTTGGTCTTTAATTGCCGGAGCGGATCCGGTCTTCTGTTGCCGATGTTGGGCGCCGGTCATAGGTGCCAACGCGGAGTTGGTCTTTAATTGCCAGAGCGGATCCGGTCTTCTGTTGCCGACGCTGGGAGCCGGTCATAGGTGCCAACGCGGAGTTGGTCTTTAATTGTCGGAGCGGATCCGGTCTTCTGTTGCCGACGCTGGGCGCTGGTCTTGGATGCCAACGCGGAGTTGGTCTTTAGTTGCCGGAGCGGATCCGGTCTTCTGTTGCCGACGCTGGGTGCCGGTCTTAGGTGCCAACGCGAAGTTGGTCTTTAATTGCTGGAGCGGATCCGGTCTTTTGTTGAACATACTCATTCGAAAATAAGAACATGTCTATTATTCAGGCATCAAACAGATAACACTAAAGTTTTATTGATAGTACCGGCGTAAGTTGTTGGCATTCCAAGTTCGGGGAAGCGGTTTCCCGTCTAGCTCTTCGACTCTATACGCCCCATGGCGGAGCACCTCCTTGACACGGTATGGTCCTTCCCATTTTGGTGCTAGCTTGCCCCCTTCCGTCGGCTTGGACACTTCAGCTCTTCGTAGGACAAGGTCTCCGAGCCGGAATGTCCTGGGTCGCACCCGAGAGTTGTAGTGTTTGGCCACTCGCTGGCGGAACGCTGCCATACGAAGTTGCGCTTGATCTCGCAGTTCTTCTACTAAATCCAGATTAGCTCTCAGCTGGTTCGAGTTGCTTTCTTCATGGTATAATTCCGTCCGAGGACTAGGAGCTCCTATTTCCACGGGGATGACCGCCTCGGTCCCAAAGACCAGGCTGAAGGGAGTTTCCCCTGTGGGTGCTCGCGGCGTAGTGTGGTAGGCCCACAACACACTAGAAAGTTCTTCTACCCAGCGCCCTTTACAGCTATCCAGTCGAGCCCTGAGCCCTTGGAGGATGATGCGATTAGTCACCTCGGCTGCGCCGTTGGTTTGGGGATGCCCTATTGAGGTGAACCGGTGACGGATGCCCAGGCCCTCACAGAATTCTCGGAAGGCCGCGTTATCAAATTGTCGGCCATTGTCTGTAACTAGGGTGTGTGGTAGCCCGAACCGGCACACCACGGATTTCCAAAAGAAAGCCCTTACTTTGGCTTCTGTGATTTTAGCGAGAGCTTCTGCCTCGATCCATTTAGTGAAATGATCGACGGCTACAACTAGGAACTTACGCTGTCCGGAGGCAGGAGGGAAAGGTCCTAGGATGTCCATGCCCCATTGTGCGAAGGGCCACGGTGCAGCCAGAGGGGTCAGCTGGGACGCAGGTTGATGTTGGACGTTGGCGTGACGCTGGCAGCTGTCACACCTTTTAACAAGTTCAACCAGTAATACCCTTGACGTAGAGCTTTATATGCAAGAGCCCTGCCCCCCAGATGGCTTCCGCATATCCTCTCGTGTATCTCTCGCAAAATATAATTGGCGTCGGTAGGACCGACACACTTGAGGATAGGGTATGAGAATGACCTTCGGTAGAGCCTTCCCTCCATAAGGAAGAACTTTGGGGCCCGTCTCTTAAGCTTCCTAGCTTCGGCAGGGTCTTCTGGGAGGATACCTTCAGTAAAGTATTGAACATAGGCGTCCATCCAGGAAGGCTCCTGCTCCACTGGTAAAGTTTCTATTGGTGCATCAATGCTTGGGGCTTCTAGGTGCTCCACGTAAGCCTTTCCCAACATCCCATCAGCTGAGGCGGCGAGATGGGATAGGGCGTCAGCTCTAGCATTCTCTTGTCGAGGAATGTAGCTGACGCTGAAGTGAGTGAATGGAGAAACCATTGAGAACACCGCGTCTAAGTAGCAGGCCATGATGGGATCCTTTGCCTCGTACTCCTTGGTAATCTGGCCAGCAACCAATTGGGAGTCGGTAAAAGCTCTAAGGCGTTTCACCCCAAGCTCCCGAGCCAATCTTACTCCGGATAACAAAGCCTCATATTCCGCCTGGTTATTAGTGGCTGGAAAGAGGAAGCGAAGTGCACACTCAGTAACCACCCCATCCGAGTTAGCCAAGATGAGGCCTGCTCCACTCCCTTAAGAGTTCGATGCCCCATCTACGTGAAGGACCCACTCATCATCACCGGCTTCCAAGGGTTGAGTGTCCGTCGGAAGTTCTTTGGATAACTCGGTTCCCCAAGTACATTCGATCAAGAAATCCGCCAAGACTTGAGACTTCATGGCCGAACGAGGGCGGAAAGATAAATCAAACTCCCCCAGCTTGAGGGCCCACCTGGCCAGCCGGCCAGAAGTATCCGGACGAGCTAAAATTATCTTTAGAGGCTGGTCAGTGATTACCGCGATCGGGTGGGCTTGGAAGTATGGCCGCAGCCGCTGGGCAGACACGATTAACGCAAAGATGATTTTTTCATGTTTGAGTATCGAGTCTCAGCATCATGAAGCACCTTACTTGTATAGTGTACTGGCCTTTGTGTGCCATCAGTGTCCACACGGGCCACACAGAGCTGACAGCCTCAGAAGAGGCCGCAAGGTACAGAAGGAGTTCCTCTCCACCCGTCGACTTGGCTAGCAGCGGCGGGGTAGATAAGAATTCCTTTAACCCTTCGAACGCCTCCTGACATTCTCTCGTCCACTCAAACTTATTGATTCTGCGAAGCGCCTTGAAGAAAGGCAGGCACCTTTCCGCGGACTTGGATAGGAAGCGGCTTAAGGCGGCTATTCTTCCTGTCAGGCGTTGTACTTCCTTCTTGTTGGCAGGAGGCCTCATGTCCAAGATGGCTTGGACTTTGTCCGGGTTTGCTTCAATTCCTCTCTGGGTCACCATGAAACCCAAGAACTTCCCAGCTGTTACTCCGAATGCACACTTGCGAGGATTCAGCTTCATCTGGTATCGACGAAGATTGTCAAAAGTTTCTGCGAAATCTGTGATGTGGTCAAGGGCACGAACGCTTTTCGTCAGCATGTCATCCACATATACTTCCATATTACGCCCTATCTGTCCTTCAAAGACTTTGTTCATCAGCCTCTGGTAAGTAGCCCCCGCATTCTTTAACCCGAAAGGCATCACCTTGTAGCAATATAGACCCTTTTCGGTTATGAAGGAAGTAGCTTCTTCATCCTCTGGATTCATCCGGATCTGGTTGTATCCGAAGAAAGCGTCCATGAAGCTAAGGACCTCATGGCCGGATGTAGCATCCACCAATTGATCGATTCGAGGTAGTGAAAAGCTATCTTTGGGGCACGCCTTGTTGAGGTCGGTGAAATCTACACACATTCTCCAGCTTCCGTTGGCCTTGCGGACTAGCACCACATTAGCTAGCCATTCAGGGTAGTGAACTTCCCGAATGTGGCCCGCAGCCCTAAGCTTGCGGATCTCCTCGTCGATAGCTTTCTGTCTGTCTAGAGCGAAGTTTCTCTTCTTCTGTCGGATTGGCCGACACTCTGGCTTGAGGTTAAGCCGATGGGTAATTACTTCTTCAGGGACGCCCGGCATGTCGGAGGAAGACCATGCGAAGACGTCAGCGTTGGCACGCAGGAATGTGAGGAGTTGATGGCGTGCCTCTTCTGGGAGTGATGCCCCCAGCTGAATAGTCCTTGCCGGGTCATCGTCTAAGGGGAGGGTTAGAAGGTGCTCTGCCGGCTCTCCCCTTCTTCCCAACTCCCTAGGATCGAGCGACTCAGAGGCTGTCGCTAATTCTGCGCTCAGCGGACTGGGCGACAGATGATAGCAGGGCGGAAGTGGGCTTTGCACCCCCTTCATTTCTCCGATCCCTTCGTTGGTAGGGAATCTTACCAACAGTCTCTTGGTGGAGATCACGGCATCCAGCAGGTTCAGCCTCGGTCTTCCCAAGATGGCGTTATAAGCCAGCGGGACCCGGACCACCAGGAAGTTTACGACCACTGAACTCTGACATGGAGGAGTTCCAGCCGTGACCGGGAGAGCAATTTCGCCTTCGACGTTCACTGAGTCTCCCGTGAAGCCCATTAGTGGTGTGGCAACGGGTCGGAGCAAGGATCTTGATAAGTTCATCCGAACAAAAGCCTCGTAACTCAAGACATCCACAGAGCTCCCACTATCAATTAAAATTCTTTTTACAGGGTGTTTAGCTATAGTCATAGAAACCACGACGCTGTCGTCGTGCTTATTAACTACCCCATCTAGATCCTTTCCGAAAAAAGGTATTACAGAGTCTATTCCCTCGCGTGGCCTCTTCGAACCACCATCCGTTCCCCAAGAGATCATAGCTATGGTCTTTTCGGTTGGGGCATTATCCATGCTAGCCGGACGACTTGGAGGCCCCGCGGGGCCCATCGCGGGGAGATTCCTCCTTCGCACAAACTTGCCCAGATGGCCTTGCTGAACCAAATCCTCGATGACCTTTTTTAGATGGCGGCAGTCTTCGGTGTCATGGCCGTAGTCTCGGTGGTATTGGCAGTAAAGATCCTTGTTGCGAGTGCCCCCGGACTTCAAGGGAGCCGGACGCTTGAAATATGGTTCCTCCCCGATCTCCAATAGGATGTGGGAGATGGGGGCCATGAGGGGAGTGAACTGCTCTTTAGGAACCAGCGCTTGTGGCCGACGATCCGAGCATCGTGGAGGCTCGGGCTTCCGAGGTTATGCACCAGCCCGGTCAGAAGGCGGCGGTTTGTTATCGGGGTTCTTGTCAATGTCTCTCCGGAAAGAATCTGCCTCATCAGCGCGGATGTATTTCTGTGCCCGGCTCAGAAGCTCGGCATAGGAACGCGGAGGCTTCTTATCCAGAGAGTAAGCGAATCTGGACGGGCGAAGTCCTCTCTTCAGGGCCAAGGTGGCGACAGAGTCCTCCAGGTTGTACACCTCCAGCGCTGCCTCCTTAAATCGAGCGATGAAATCCATTAAGGTCTCGCCACTTTTCTGCTGGACAGCAAAGAGGCTATCGGCAACTCGTGGGATCTTTGACAGGCATCGAAATGAGCCAGGAAGGACCGCTCAAGTTGCCAAAAGGAGTTGATGCTGCGTGGAAGTAAATGGGAGTACCACGTGCGTGCCGCCTTACGGAGCGTAGCCGGGAAGGCGACGCATAATAAGGAATCCGTCGCTCCCTGGACCTGCATGAGGACTTTGTAGCTTTCCAGATGGTCCAGGGGGTCCGTCGTTCCATCATATGGATCCAATTGAGGAAGACGAACCGGGGGGGACCGGTTCCTCCATGATATGGCGAGAAAGTGAGGGGCGACGTTCATACTCCGCTGCATAGGGATCGGCGATCCGACGGCTGAGTTCGTCCAACCGCCTATGGTACTCGTCAAGCCTTTGCTCGGCCCGCCGAGTGGTTTCCGGGGAGTGTTACCTCGGGATGAGTCGGAAGAAGAAGATCGCCGGCGCCAAGAATGTGCCCGCTTGGACTCCTTTCTTCCGGTCGGCGGTGGGGACGACTGGAGCGATGGAAGGGAGACTGTTGTCGCTTTGAAGTCCCTTGGGATGAGTCGAAGGAAGAAAATCGACGACGCAAAGAAGGCGCCCGCTTGGACTCCTTTTCTTCCGGTCGGCGATGGGAGCGACCGGAGCGATGGGAGGGAGACCATCGTCGCTTCGAGGCCTCTGGATGATGAGGTTCGGGGGGTGAGCGGTGAGAGACCTCAGGCGGGGTTCCTCCTTGGTGAGACTGTACTGTTCCTCGCACCCCTTCGCCCATCACAGGGGGTTGAGTTACAGCAGCCGCATAGCGCTCTTGCAGCCCCCGGACCATCGTCGTCAGATCCTGGACCTGATGAGCTAGGACATCAAGTCGGTCGGGTTGGCTTGTCGGTGCGAGGGTTGGAGCATGGGGGTTGACCTCCGAATGCTCGACTCGTGGGATGTGCCCGGCTGCTTGGCTAGAGGAGGCCTCTTGTGCTCGCGTGGTCACCATCGCTTCCTTTGCAAAACTGGAGGGGTCCCAGGGAGAAGTTTCGACCTGACGGCCCCTACCTGGCATGCCAATCTGTTGCGGTCGAATCACGTAGGGTGAACGTCGGGCAGGCTGGAATCACCGGGTGCATAGAAAGGCCGCCGTCTTCCTCCAAGATCCTGCAAAAAGTCCTGGACCGATGGTTCCGGCGGGGACCCTCCGACGCTCCAGTTAGTGAGTCATCGGACAGAGATATGATGTTTGTAGAATTGTTGTAGAGCAAGTTTATTTCTTCGAGAGAGATAGAGAGAGAGCCCCTTTGCATGGAGCTCGGGTCCTCCTTTTATACCTGTCGAGGATCCGTATACCTTGGTCTGTTGGAACCGTCGGATCTGTTCCGTTGTGACGTTTCATCGAACGGTAAGTTGTTGGACTGTTGCTGGATAAGGGCCGCTTATAGCGGTAACTGCTGATCAGGCTAACACTGGCCCATGATTTTGGTAAGTGAGGTATTCGGCAGCAGACCTAAGATCGCGGGGTCAGTTGCCTAGGACTAATCCTTGTATGAAGGTCGACACTGGGGGCCGACGCCGGGAGCCGGCGCTGGTGGCCGACACTGGCTGTCTAGCTCTGGAGGCCGACGCTGGCTGCCTGGCTCTGGAGGCCGACGCTGGCTGTCTGGCTCTGGAGGCCGACGCTGGCTGTCCTGGAGGCCGACGTTGGCTGTCTGGCTCAAGAGGCCGACGCTAGCTGTCTGGCTCTGGAGGCCGGGTCCGAAGACCGATGCTGGAGGCTTTGGATTTTGTTGTCACATCATTGCTTTCAAAAATCACGCAGAAGATAATACTACTTCGGGGGAAATGGCCAGTATATAGTATATATTTGTCAATATAGTATATATTTGTCAAGATAACCATTCACAAATGTCTCCTATATTATGGGGGGAGAGGAAGAGCTTATGATTGACAATGATGATAGTATGAGAAGAGTATTATGGAGGATGAGTAAGAACTCATGATTAATGATGATGATGTGATAAGAGGGAATATCGTAGGTGAGAGAAAGGTGCGAGGTCAACTAAAAAGAGATGAGAATATAGGGTGTGATGAAAATAGTTTCACATGAAAAGAATGAGAATGGTTATAGAGCTAGAATAAGAATCATAATCTTGAACAAGAGTTCAGATTTCTAATCTACCATAAAATATGATTATGATTTTAGATGGAATTGGAATCAGATTCTAATTCCATCTAAACAAACAGTAGAATTGGTATTAGTGATTCCGATTCCTATTCTGAAGCTCCATTTTCACGAATCAAATAACCTTCTAGATTATCAATAATCAAATATTATCCAGATTATTATATCTTATTACCAAATATTATAATATGTACCGATAATCTTAAATTACTAATAATACTAATGTACTATATAAATATATATTGGCAAATCGGTACATCAAGGCATGCTTAAGATAAGACACATACTAGTAATGCCAAATTATACTAATACCCCAAGTGTATAAACTTAACTATCTCATGACCACTAGTACATCAAGGCATGCTTAAGATAAGACACATACTAGTAATGCCAAATTATATTAATACCCCGTGTGTATAAACTTAACTATCTCATGACCACGGTGGCTCTCACACTATTGGTTCTATATCATACCTTTTTTATATCATGCCTCTTTTTTTATTTAAATTATCAACAAAAATCAAATCAATCATGGGATTACCCAAGGCCAAGATCTCTTGGTGATTAGTTTACATGCTATTTTCTCAATCTACCCATCACATCTTTTAATATTTTGATATGCAAATTAGATTTCAAATCCACATCATTAATATTATAAAATAATGGTAGCATAATATATGATGCGTTATAACTATATAAATTTCGAAATCATACTATCATAGCAAAATATAATTTATATCCATATATAGTCAAAACATACTGATAAAATAATGGGTATAAAACCATGATACATACTAATAAAATCTATGCATGCAACCATCTATTTTGTATGTATATATAAAAGTAAGATAAGCAAGGTTTTACATATCCACAAGGGTATGGGTCCTCTGTACATAGTCAAAACATACTAATAAAAAGATAGATATAAAACCATGATGCATACCAATAAAATATATGCAAGCAACTAACTATATTGCATATGTTCAAGTGAGAAAAGCAAAGCTTTATATATCCACAAGGGTTTGTACAATAACAATAATTACTCTATAGCTCTTACTAAACAAGAAATGTATGAACACATATAATAATTAACCCCAATTTCATTGTTATCCATCAATTAATCCTCAATATTGTTAGGTCACCTGATTAGATTTATTTTGGAACCCAATTAATATCTAACTGGATTGGGCCTAAGTAATTCAGGGATAGATTTGGACTCATCCTAACTCGATTAAATCAATTTAGGATCCAATCAAATTGATTGGATCAAAATTTAATTAATTAGACTGGCTCTAGGCTCAAAGTAGCTTAATTAGGGTCTAATTAGAGTAATACTTCTCTAATTAAAAATTAATTAAGCTATATTCCTTATCTAGGGTTCAATTAGGCTAATACTACTCTAATAATGGCTTAATTAAACTAATTAAGGTCTAATTAGGTCAATTTCCCATTTGACTACGATTCAATTAGACCAATAAAGGTTTAATTAGGTTAAATTGTATTTAATTAAATCAAGAACCCTTCTAATTAGGGTTCAATTATGGGTCATATTCAATTTGGTTTAATGGTTTCAATCTGGTTCTCAATTGGCAAGCCTAATTTGAATCAGATTAGGTTTTGGTTCAGTTTTCTGGGTTTAGGTTGGGTCCACTCAGATCGAATTTGAATCTGATTTCGGTTACTCAGGCTCAAGGTAGCCTGAATTGGCTCAATTGGATTGAATCTGGCTCGATCTAATCAGATGGGGCTTGATTTACAGGTTAAACCGACCTGAACCGGCCTGATTTAATCAGCTTGGCTCACGGTTCAACCTGGTTCAATTGAACCAAGAAGACAACGGTCTCCCCTACGTCAAAGTCAAAGGCTTATTAAACCCGATCGATTACCCTCTTCTCTTCTGTGCGTCCTTTTACCAGAGTAGGACTCTGCTTCATGAACTTGATCCCAGCCGCCGGTCGATCGGAGAAGGAGGGCACGGGAACGGGAACGGGAACGGCAACCCAGTGATGCTCGGTTACAAGACCAAGCTTCCAAGAATCAAAGAATGGGGAATGGAGATTAGAGGTTCCACCTACCTAGGCAAGGCGTTTGTCGTGGCCGCCGGAAAAAGGATGATGGCCGGTGGTGGATCGGCAACGGCGAAACAGCGGAGGGGCTTCGCCAAGACTTCTTCCAGGCGGCGAATCAGTCGAGAAGAAGGGAAACAACAAGAGGAGAAGGAGGAAGAAGAAAAAGGCTTTGGGTTTTCGGATGAGAAGGCCTGGTGTTATTATATTAGAGATGGTTGGGAATTTCTAGTTCGTTAGGTTCCGTTACGTCCGTACTCGGCCGTTCCGTCGGGTAGAAGGCTCGTAAACACGATACTCTGCGCTTTATCTTGAAAATTTTCAAATGTTTGCAATGTTATCTCAAGAAATTTCTTTTGGAAATATATATATATATATATATATATATATATATATATATATATATATATAGAGAGAGGAGTTGTTGATTCAATATTATTTAAAATCATAAGATAAGATGTGAAGTGAAGAAAACAATGATTTATAACAGCATAATCTTCTTGATAAGTGTACATTCATTTTCTCGAGAAAGAGTTTTTCCATGATCACAAATGAACAGTTTCAGTTCTCAATGATTAATCTGTTAGTTTCGCATGATTTTCTTAACGTTAATTTTAACTATGTCATGATGACCATAACACCCAACATAATTTTTCTTAGGTAGTGTTTGAAATAGAAAATAAGAGAGGATATCTTGAATATCTTCTCTTATTCTCAAAAGCCATAACTATTTAGGGGAGTATTTGAAATAGGGGATAAAGAGGGGATATCCCCTTGGATATCCCCTCTTATCCCCAAAGCTATAACTAAAAAGAATATGTCTGAAAAAGTTTAACCAGATGAGGGTTATCCCTTGAACTTATTCCCTAGGGAACCCAGGAATAACTAAAGTTATCCCTTGATGACAGAGTTGTTATTTTAAAAAGCTGCTTATTCCTTCAGCTATCTCCTGGATAAATATTATTCTATACATTTATTGAGAGATAGCTTTTGGGAAGTCAACACTTCCTAAAGGATAGCTGGGAATAAAGTTAACCAGAGGGATAATTCATGGTTATCCATGGTTAACCATGGGTTATCCCTTCAATTTATTTCTTAAAAAATACCGGAATAGCTGGTTATCCCTCCAAATAAGAGTAAAAAAAGTTATTCTATGGATTTACCTTTTTACATTTAATATGATCAATGGGATAGCCAAGGGATATCCCTAGGGATAACCAGAGAATAAACTCTATCCCGTATACTTATCGATGGATAATATTTTTTCTATCAAACACTACCTTAGGGCCAATTAAATGCGAAGGTTGATATTGTCCTTAATTATTGGATGATGTCAAATAAGCAAAACGACCTTCTGATACATGATTATGATCATGATAGAGATTCGCAGCATCAGAGTTTATGTTTGGATGAAGGCAAATAATATATATTATTAATGATTCACCTATCCTTTTTTGATGTGTTTCAGTTTCACCTGTTCTGCTTGCACAAGGCATTTTCATCTAATTTTTTCCTGCAGGACTTCTCTCAGCATTTTTCTTTATATTTGAGTTTCCAAATTCATTGCTACATCCTCCATTTGTCACTGTTGAGAAGCATTTCAACCATTTTTTTTCTGTTGCGGTCTTTTTGTTGCGTTGTAAACAAAACAAGCCGAATCCTGAGGTGCCGGAAACCAATGATCAGTTACACGTTCAGGGACAACTTAGCATATAAAGAGATATATAATTATTAGTTTCTAGAGATATACATCACCTCGAAACATATATAAACAATAGAAAGAGAGAATGAAACTATATATTAATTGTTCTTATGATAACGCACGCAAACTATCCCACTACAAGAAAATGTCAAAATAGTGATGAAAATTAGTGATGGAATTTTCGTCACTAAATTGTGACAGTTTAGCAACAAAATAGTGACAAAAAATTAAAATTAGTGACGGATTAATTTTTCCATCACTAAACCGTCACTAAATTAGTGATGGACTATCACATCCGTCACTAATTTAGTGACGGATTGCCCTTCCATCACTAATCCATCACAAATTATTGACGGAAGAGTAATCCATCACTAAATTAGTGACGGATATTTCTTTCGTCACTAATCCGTCACTAATTAGTGACGGATAGGGCAATCCGTCACTAATTTTATGACAGATGGGGCAATCCGTCACTAACTTAGTGACGGATTGCTTTTTCATCACTAATCCGTCACAAATTAGTGATGGAAAACAATCGTCACTAATTAGTGACGAATTATTTTCCGTCACTAATCCATCAAAATTAGTGATGGATGGAAAATTCGTCACTAAATTAGTGACGGATTGCCCTTCCGTCACTAATCCATCACAAATTATTGACGGAAGAGCAATCCATCACTAAATTAGTGACGGATATTTCTTCCGTCACTAATCCGTCACTAATTAGTGACGGATAGGGCAATCCATCACTAATTTTGTGACGGATGGGGCAATCCGTCACTAACTTAGTGACGGATTGCTTTTTTGTCACTAATCCGTCATAAATTAGTGATGGAAAATAATCGTCACTAATTAGTGATGGAAAACAATCGTCACTAAACCATTACTAAATTAGTGACGGACAAATTAATCCATCACTAATTTAGTGACGGATTGCTCTTCCATCACTAATCCATCACTAATTTAGTGACGGATTGTCCTATCCGTCACTAATTTAGTGACGGACAAGGTCATCCGTCACTAATTTAGTGATGGATTGGTTTTTCATCATTAATCCGTCACTAAATTAGTGACAGATTGCCCTTTCATCACTAAATTTATACTTTTAATTTTTTTTAAAAATTGTGATGAAAAAATTTGATCAATTTTTATCGAGCACTAACATTTATGCTATTTAAAATTTTTAATTTAGTTAAAAAATAAATAATTTAAATGTTATAAAATAATTATATTTTTTATCATTTAATGCATAAAATAAAAGTTTTTAAATTATATAATTTTTAATATTTAATTGTTTAAAAATAATAAATTATATACAATAATTAAAGCAATGAATGCACGAGGATTCTATTATTCAATTTTCATCAAATCAAATTTCGGAGCTGTTTCACGCTTTTCTAATGCAAAGATCAATGTTGAATATACTCAGTACGTATATATATTAATTATGCTCACCATTCAATTCGCTCCCAAATTAAACTTTAATTTGACGCTGGCAACTTAAGTTCCCGATTAATTTCTTGCCTTGGCTTGGCTTGGCTTGGTCATTCATGCCTATCTAATTAAACCCCCACTACAGCAAAATTTATATGTAACAACTCTTTTGTGCCTTCTGATCCCCCCCAACCCCGCGAGCCTTCTTCAGAGCGGTTTTCCTTCTTCTGATCCCCCCCCCTCTAGGTTTTCCTTCCTTCTGACCGCTCTAGGTTTTCCTTCTTCTGATCCCCCCCAACCCCCCCCCCCCCACCCCCACCCCCGCGAGCCTTCTTCCCCGCCATCGAGCCTTCTAACCGCTCTAGGTTTTCCTTCTTCTGATCCCCCCCCCCCGCTCTAGGTTTTCCTTTTCTGATCCCCCCCCCACCCCCGCGAGCCTTCTTTCCCGAGCCTTCTGACCGCTCTAGGTTTTCCTTCTTCTGATCCCTCCCCCACCCCCCCCCCCCCCCCCCCCCCCCCGCGCCACCTTCTGCGCCCCACTGCCACCGGGACTACAAATGCCCCTATAACTCTCTTTGATCGCCAAAGCCTTGGGGGCGTGGGTTGCTCAAACTCGAAGGGATTCTAGAGAGGCTGAGAGAGAGAGGGCGGGGGAGTTCGTTTGCGCCTGGGTTTTGGGCGGTGAGCGGCCATGGATCGGTCGAAGACGGTGATCTTGCTCGGCCTCTTGCTCACCGGTACGTTGTGATCCGATCCCCTCAAGTGGTTCTTGACCTGATCGAGTTGTTTAGGGCTTGACCTATGTTTCTTCTTTATTTTGATGAGTGTTCGTATGAATGTATTAGATCTGATCTCGTTTTTTGCTTCATTTGGCTTTTGTGGTATTTTATGGTTGTTGCTGGTAGATCTGCCTCTATAGGACAGTGATTTTTTATGATATTGTTGAACATCTGATAGTGTATAGGTCGAGATTAGTCATTACTGGTCTCTTATCTTTTGATTTGGAATCTTGGAGGCACAAAAGCTTGGGCTTAAACTGCTGTTAGCGAATTCTACGTTTTGTTTTTGTTTTGCTAAGCGATGGAAAAGTAACCGGCAACCAATAATATTTCTTTTGCACGAACTCACTTAGAGAAACAGAAATCATGAACTAAAATGCTGGCAGAGGGGAGGAAGTGCTACAGAAGAAGCATTTGAC
This sequence comes from Calamus simplicifolius, assembly GCA_900491605.1. Classification (NCBI taxonomy): domain Eukaryota; kingdom Viridiplantae; phylum Streptophyta; class Magnoliopsida; order Arecales; family Arecaceae; genus Calamus; species Calamus simplicifolius. The sequence continues at coordinate 232,542 of UESW01005036.1, read as the reverse complement.
TTTCGTGCTTTGCTTTTGTTTTTCATTTGTGTGCATGTTGTAGCTGACAGAATATAGGCAGCATGTAAATTAATTATTCCTGCAGCTAGACTTGATTTTACTTCTGATTACTTGAAAGGAACTGGAATCTAGCAAGTTAGGCACATTTCTAGTAATTATTCAGTTAATTTAATATTTATTTTTATTAACTCTTACTCTGATGTAAATAGGATGAATGTAGTGCAACCATCCATTCCATTTAGATTGCATTAAGAAGTGGTTAGAGGGGAGCAAGATGTGCCCTCTTTGTTGATTCGAAGTGCAAGAGATACCCAAGTGAAAATAACCCAATGTTCTAATTTTGAATTCATTGTTGTCTTGGGTAATGATTTTAATGTAAGGTGTGTTTGCCATTTTATATCTTTAATTGCTGCAAAGATGTTTCTTTTAAATAATCTAGTGTTTGGATAATGTCAGGTTCATTCTGGTTCTTCTTCATTCAATATAGCTATTTGAAGCTATATTGATTCATTCTGGTTCTGGAACGTGCTGATGTGGTTGCATGAAGTGTGCACAGCGTCGTGAATTTGATTGATGGTGAGGAGGCAATGATCTAGAATCGGATCAAATACATTACAAGTTCTCTTGAAATTATATCAGTTCTGAGTTCATTTGATGAGCGACAGTGTAAAGTTACATTATATGAAGAAAAAGAAGCATGTTCAAAAGGATAGTTTAGAGATCAAGATGGTAACAGTTTCTGCTATCATCTCTAAATTTACTGAATGAATATCGGCAGTTACTAGAGTTGGGGAGCATCCTTTAACTACCCATGTTTGTTTCTATCCTTAAATCGCACATCTCTTTTGCTCAATCTCTGTAGAGTTGGGATCGCATCGCTTGCCATGACAATTAATAAGACAGATCGTGCATCTGGCGACAAATAAAGGGAAGACTTTTATTCTGTCCATATTGAACATTTACCTCACCATAAAGGCTTAATTTGGAAGAATAACCATCACGAAATGTCATCACCTATTCTGTTCTTATTGTTGCTCCCTGTTTCTTTATTTGATCAAGAAAGGAGCTGGGGTGATGCAGGTCTTGATGTTGTATGTTTACATTTATCCCATTTCTGTGACAGCATTTGTCCTAAATGCTTTTTTCCATATTGATGATGACCAGATATTTTAATGTTGTCAGCTCCTTCTTATATGTGCCTTTGACATTTCTGCAGATCTTCATGCCATGCACCAGAAGAATTGAGCCAGAGAGATTTGCATAATCTTCTCCGACAGTATGCAGGTATATGATTTTTCTTCTATAATAATTAGTACTAACTGGATGATTTAATATCTAATGGATCATGGTGATGGTGCAAAGAACGTTCATGGGATGCTTTAGAACCTATAGAGGAGAGACCATGTGAGATTTTTTTTTAATTTGCTTCAATCAGGGTCTGTCCTTTCGTCAGGTACAACATAAAACGAAGCTATACTCTCCTGATGTAGTTTGCTGGAATGCGAAATATATTGGTAAGCAATAGCAATCATTAGAAACATTAGTGAAGTAGAGTATTCTTTTAACTCTGTGACTTATTATCGTTTATTTGATCCAAAAATTGCAATTTAGGAATGTTAGATTATTTAATATTTATGTTGCAATTTGTGGGTTGATTTTAATTGCAACCATTCCTTAGCGGCAGTTGTCAAATCCTGTTTGAGTGGAGTGTCAGTCTTAAAGACTTATTTAGGACTGCTTTGGGACTGGGATAGTTTTTTTAAGCCACTGAATCTGATTAACCTTAAGAAATAATTTTACATGTGGCCACATAGAGAACAAATTTTGGTCAGTCTGTTCCTTTTCTTCTCTTTCCCATGCATTTAAAAGTCTCCTTAGAAAACAGCTGGTTAACTTTGTTATGAGTTCTAATAGAAGCTGTTACTTGCCACATTGAATAAAAAGGTTGTTTCTTTTAAAGTCCAAACTTATAAAGCTTTGATGAACCCATCAAAGCCAATATAACAGACAGCCCTATATCATAAATTACAATCAAAATCAGTATTAAAGATGTTTCATTCTTGTTTCTTCCATGGTATAATTTCAAATGATAGAGGTGCAAATCCTTCAACCAGAGTTGAAATGCCAACTCATATTTACAGAAGGGAAGTCTTGGAACAGTATTCAGGTCCAAATGAATCTAAAACAAACCTGCTGATAACATTCTTTAAAAAAATGAAAAATAAATAATTTTGAGCAAAGCTTGATTATGTACAAGGTTGGCTGATATCTGGCTATACTTCTACTTCGTAAGGCATTAGAGTGATGGTAGATAACATAAAGATGATTTTGTGACATTTCTAATACATCAGTATCGATGTTAGTTGCACTTTTTCCCATCTACTATATGTTCTGGATGGCTTGCAATAATTGAAAGACTTTAATCAGTTTTCAAGTATCAGGATCCAAGTTCAAGTGCTTTGTCAGTTTGTTTAAATTATTACTAGCTGAAATGGAAGAGGAAATTTATAGTTGAATGCTTAATTTTTTTTTAAAAAAATTTAAACATGCATCCAGTCATTCACATGCCTATATTAATTTCTAGTATTATCTGTTGCCTCATACTTGAAAACTCAGGATGATTAGCTGCAATAACAGTTTTAAACATACGAGGAGAAATCCCTTCCTGCTTCTGAAATGAGAAAGATGGAAAAAGAAGCATTCAAGTATCAGAAGGACAAAAAAGATGGCCAGGGTACCTATATACAGTGCAATTGACTGTTCCACAAACATTTCAAATTTTTAATTAGGTCAAAGTAATTTACCACTGCCTCCTCCACCAAAGTTTTAAAATTGCAAAGTCAGTTCATTCTCAAATTTGTCTTTCTCAGTGAACAAAAGAAGTGATTATGTCATGAATAAATAATAAATAATTCAAGAACCATTGCAATCAACATGCCTCATGCACATATGCTATTTACTCAAATGACATTACAATAACTTGAAACCTCTCTGAACTTCAACTATGCACAGTAAAATTATGAATAACATGAGGGAAAAAGGGGAAAGATTGAATTGTTGTAGTTGCAGTATGTTGTGTTCCATGGAACAGTCCACACTGGAAGGGAAGAAGCTTATCAGGTAATACACTGCATTTGCTGATTCTCGATATTGATATGGTTTGTTACTTTAAATTCTTTTCCATGTAGCTTCTCTGAAGGTTTTCATTTTGTTTGACTGCAGGAATACTACATTAGGCATCTTGATGGGGTCCCCATAAGCTCAGAGGCTGAAAGGCAGCGTGTGATTCAGTGCCTTGAAGCAGCTATTGAGAGATGAGTCTCAGAGGTATAATTCACTTCAAGCCATGATGATATATGTGCAGTGCTTTCATTTGGTTTTCTTAAGTTAAATCTCTGAATCTTTGCAGGGATTGGAATTGGAATTGAGGACAGAGGATAGGGTTGGGCTTCTCTCAGACATTACTAGGATATTCCGAGAGAATAGCCTGTGCATAAGGAGATCAGATATATCGACAATTGGTGGCAAAGCAGTGGATACTTTTTGCCTTTCTGAGATGTCCGGCAACCCGGTTGATGCCAAGACCATCGATTCATTGCATCGGCAAATTGGTCTGACAACTTTAAAGGTGAAGCAGAGTCCCTTGCCTCCTAAACCTCCTGAGACTGTGAGCAGCACTGGATTCCTCTTTGGAAATTTCTTCAAGGTCGTTCATTTCAGAGCTTCAGGTTGATTAGGTCCTGCTCATGAACTTGTTTCACACTCATCAAAGAGGATCCATATACAAAAGGGAATCTAAATGGATGGCCAACTTGTCCAAGGAAAGTGAGATGAAGGGAATAAATTTGGTTGCAGTGCCAGATGAAGGGAATAATTTGATGTCTAATGTATAAAACATTAGTGTTATTGATGTATACATATATATTTATCTTATGAAATTCATTTTTTATTCTTAAATTTAAATTTTTATTTATAAATTTCATTAGATGCATTAAATATTGTAATTTCAAAATAATTTTAAATTTATAAGAATAAAATTTGATGAAATTTTATTAGGTTAATGATGGATTAGTGATGGATTTTGATAGAAATAATAGTGATGAATTAGTGATAAAATATTAGTGATTGATTAGTGATGGAACAATAACGAATGACTGATGGATTTTTTCATCACTAATTCATCGCTATTAGTGATGGACTAGTGACAAAAGTTTTAGTGACTAAATTTTTAAGTGATGGAATAGTGATGGAAAATATTTGTGACGGAATAGTGACGGAATAATGCATGATGGATAGTTCGTCATTAATCTGTCACAATTTAGCGACGGAAATAGTTCCGTCACAAATTTTTGATGGAATAGTTCGTCACTAATCCGTCATAATTTAGTGACGGAAAATATGTTCCATCATAAATTTTTGACGGAATAGTTCGTCACTAATCTGTCACAATTTAGTGATGGAAAATATGTTCCGTCACAAATTTTTGACGGAATAGTTCGTCACTAATCCGTCACAATTTAGTGATAAAAATATGTTCCGTCACAAATTTTTGACGAAATATTTCGTCACAAATCCGTCACTATTATTTTGTGACGGACCTCTTTCCATCACTAAATTTAGTGACGGCAAAAAATAGTGATGACAAGATTTTCATCACTAATCCGTCACTAAACCCAATTGTGACGGAATAGTGATGAAAATTTTTGTCACTATTTTACTGTTTTCTTGTAGTGTCCGGCCCAATTATACATTCTATGGATAGGAGCATAGAAAATATCAGTTCACAAAAAGTCCTGGAAAATGATTAGGTGAGGTCATTTTGTTCTTTAAACACTGGGAGTCACTAATTATGGGTTTCCACAGGCTTTAATTAGAATTGGTATTTTAAGGTAAAGTCTATTGCAAGGTAAGAGCACAAATCCAAGGTGAAGCCCCAACCGAGGGATGGATGGGCAGCAGCATGTGCCTGGTATGGACGTGAGAGTGAAAAATAGAATCTGTCGACAAACTCCAAGTAAAGCACCCTCTGGGGGTGTACAACGCCAACTTGGTATAGTTGTTGTGTAGCAATATTATGCAACTATCCTAGATGCATCTCCATGACATCTCCTTACCATTTATCAAGCTTGCCCATAGAAGAACTATGTTATTATTGTTTTTTTTAAAAAAAAAACAATTTCCAGTACAAGGTCTGGAAGTTGAGAGTTAATGGAGAGTGAAAAATGTGCTTAAGAAAGAAATTATTGTGAGACTAAAGGGAGCACCATGCTTTGTTTCTTCAACCTACATTGTTGCATGTTTTAAAAATATATGGTAAAGTTGTAGAAAAAATATTATGACACTTTTTTTTTTTTGCACATCTTCTTTATGGCTCTTGTGTCACTGTGCTGACTAGTAAATGTCCTTATTTATTTGCAACTATTCAAACTACTACACTTTGATTCTCATTAACTAATTGTTTGTAATATATATATGAATTGCTTGAGGTTTCTTCAGCTTGCTCAAGCTGTAATTTTATGGTACAAATTTAAAATAGATGTTATATGTTATATATTATAGCTATAAACTGTGTTACAGAGAAAGTGTATATCAGCTGTTACATCTTCATGTAATAGCCCTTATGCTTCTTTGCTAACAAACTTTTCAATCATTAGATTTATATCTAACAAAAGGATGTAGTTTACTTTCACTAGAAACCCCTACAGTCCTCGTACTCTTTCTAATTCCTTAAACAAGCATCTTATTAGCAGCTTAGATTCAGTTTGAAAGCAGAAAATACAAGTAAACAGGAATCATAAAATACGTTGACAGGCTTATGTTCTCTTCAACCACTCATAATGTCACATTCATCAACTTACAGTTTGAATCACATTAATACAAGCCACACCATGAAGTTAAAGACCATGTGGTGGTTTATTCGAGATAACATAATATTATCAAGAATATTACTTCTTGATAATTTCGCACTTGATAATTAGATTATCAAGAATTAATGCAATAATATAGTGTTTGGCTTGTCCTGGTAATATTAATATTAACTCAATTTTTAGGAATGCAAGATTACTACATTTGATAATATTATTAAAAACTATATATTATATTATATATATTATATTATATTATATATTATGTGTGGGTGGGTGAGAGTGCAAGCTAGGAGAGTTTGCGGATAGGGCTGAAAGAGTGTAGGGAGAAGATAAGAGCATAATGTGGGACTATCAAATTTTAATTATTTTAGATGCCTATCTCTCAAATAAATATTGAATTACTATGGTTTGTAGTAATGTTAAGGCATGTTTGATTCAACATTGGAATTAGAATCGAATTTCATCAAATTGGATGGAAATCACTTATTTTCTACTTATTTGTTTTGAAATCAAAATTGTAATTGAATTAATTATTATTATTATTATTATTATTTTTTGGTTCATCTAAATCTCAGAATCAGAAGTAGTCCTGATTTTAATTTTTCTATGTCCTAAAAGACTTTAAAATTTGATTATTTTTGAACTTTTGATATACATACTCAATATAATATTTATTTTATAAATAAATAAACCTACAAATTAATAACTAAAAGAAGATCATAATAAACCAACTCTTGAGTTTCAAAGAAGAGATAAAAGAATGACCCTTAGGGCTTCTTGATATCTTTTTTAATGTACGAATATAGTATATATTTGTCAAGATAACCATTCACAAATGTCTCCTATATTATGGGGGGAGAGGAAGAGCTTTGATTGACAATGATGATAGTATGAGAAGAGTATTATGGAGAATGAGTAAGAACTCGTGATTAATGATGATGAGTGATAAGAGGGAATATCGTAGGTGAGAGAAAGGTGCGAGGTCAACTAAAAAGAGATGAGAATATAGGGTGTGATGAAAATAGTTTCACATGAAAAGAATGAGAATGGTTATAGAGCTAGAATAAGAATCATAATCTTGAACAAGAGTTCAGATTCTAATCTACCATAAAATATGATTATGATTTTAGATGGAATTGGAATCAGATTCTAATTCCATCTAAACAAACATTAGAATTGGTATTAGTGATCCGATTCCTATTCTGAAGCTCCATTTTCACGAATCAAATAACCTTCTAGATTATCATAATCAATATATTATCCAGATATTATATCTTATTACCAAATATTATAATATGTACCGATAATCTTAAATTACTAAGGTGGATTACGACCAACCAAAATGTAATCTAAAAGTACATATTTCAACCCATGTAAGCTAGAAAATAAAAAGTGCAAAAATGCATAAAGTACCTTGATAGTCATGTTGTTATATGGTTATTTGAATATATTAGAATCAACATAAATTGCGGATCTCTATTGTTAGAGTTTATTTTGAGATTAACAAGTTCAGTATGGACATATTTTTATACATGAAGAGTACGAGTCTTAGTCCGTATTAGATAATATAGATCCTCCTCTATATAAGCATATGCAACCCTAATTTTTAGGATAACTTAGAATGTTATTGATAAAGTTCAAAAGAGAATTTTGTATGAGAGTCTTTGGTGAGGAAATAGTTATTATAATTTTTAAGTTATTTTTCATAATGAAATTTTTGCCATCTCTACTAGGTGAATGTAGATCAATCCATCTGACCCATCAAAAATTCTTGTGCCCTTTTTGTTATTATTTTCTATTTATTCTTTCTTCTTAATCTTTTTTCTTCCCTTGCTGCATATGTCACAACACACATAGGGAGAGATATGTATATATGTATGTATAAATGCGTGTGCGCGCGCACAGATAAGTGTACGGGATAGAGTTTATCCCCCGGTTATCCCTAGGGATATCCCTTAGGTAGTGTTTGATAGGAAAAATATTATCCATAGATAAGTGTACGGGATAGAGTTTATCCTCCGGTTATCCCTAGGGATATCCCTTGGCTATCCCATTGATCATATCAAATGCAAAAAGGTAAATCCATAGGATAACCTTTTTTTTACTCTTATTTGGAGGGATAACCAGCTATTCCTGCATTCTCTAAGGAATAAATTGAGGGGATATCCCATGGTTAACCATGGTTAACCATGAATTATTCCTTTGGTTAACTTTATTCTCTGCTATCCCTTATAGTTATAGCTTTTGGGAATAAGAGGGAATATTCAAGGGATATCCCCTCTTATCTCCTATTTCAAACACTACCTTAAAGAATAATATAGCTGCAAGGGAAAAATTGTTCGAACAATTAATTGATAACAAAGAAAAAATTTTCAAACCTAGCTATGTGCATGACTCATGTGGGGCAATATGACTTAATCTACATAATCAATTGCTCGATAAAAGACTTTAAATACTTTCGAAAAGTAGAAAAAAATTAAAAAAGAAAGAGAAAAATCTGAAAGTAGCAGAGCAAGAGTTTTCTATGTTGAAGTCCATGATGGACCATAACTAGGTGTCAGGGAATTAAAAAAAAAAAAAAAAAAAAAAAAGACGATGCAAGAACGTTAATAAAAGAAATTACCATATTAAAAACAACTCATACGTCATCGTTGCTAGCCGTTACTGAATATTGATGAAAAATAATATCTGTAATAGAATTTAATCGGTGGTGGAAGGAGATAGCTGGCCTCCTACAATAACGTTTGTGGCCATTTTATGAGCTTCCAGATAAGTACGTACATTGGTGGGCCTTAATTGTCTAGTTCACGTGAAATTGTCGAAATCATGAGCCATTATGGGAAGGCCATTAAATGGGCAAAGACTGTTAAGTGTTTAGAGGGAAAGAATGGGTGAATCCAATCCCTCTCGATCTCTTTCTTTGATAGGAAGGTACAGCTAGGTCCAATTTGGAACAGCTATCAAAGACGTTACTGACTTGATAAGATGGAATTACTTTCAAGATATTAGATTAATATAAGATTATGTTACAACCATTTTAATTACCAATAAATATTGGACATATGCTTTGATTTTTTTCATAATTGTACGGATAAAATATGATTATCACTTCCAAGTTAGGCTTCAACTCTTGAGGAGGAGCAGGAGGGGATGGCACGTAAAAAGAGAGGCTAGAGGGAGAAAGGGGTTTCAAAGGATAAAAAAAAAAAAAAAAGAGGCAGGCACTATTTTTATCTTGCAATAAAATAAACATATAATTACCCTGTATGCAAAGCTCCACGCCTTGCAACTTATATTTAGTGGTTTAGTTTTGCATTTCCAACTACTAAAATAGTTCTTTATTTGTACTTTGTGTATTGTAATCTCATCCTTGCAAGAATAATGACTTATATAATTTTATATTAAATTATAGATTTCATAGAGGTTGCCATGATTATGATTAGTTTTTTTTTTTAAATATCACTATCATGATAGTCAATTCTGTTTTATTTGATGGCAATGCTTGCATTAAAAATATGATTAACCGGGGCAACTATATTGCAATACGGGATTTGTATGTGCCTAAGAAATGTCTGTTATTTAAGTTGATGAAAGAATAAACGATTAGGTTTGCATTTTTAACTCCCAAAATAGGTATTTTTAACGCTTTATGCATATTATAACACCATCTTCCTAACAATATATAACTTATATTTTTATAAAAAGTACAAACTTTATTCTCGTTGTCATGATAATGATAAAGATTTTTGTTTATTACTATTATGAGGGCTACTTCTATTGGTATTTTGACAAGCATATATAAAAAGAGTGATTGAGCAAGATAAACTTTTGGATCTGCTTATAAAACTAAATGCTTCTAGTTGAAGTAAGGATGCAAGTATATGGGACAAGACTTAAAAGTGAAAATTACTTATGAAACTAAGATGACTTTAAGAGTTCCGTTGAGATGATTGATAAACATTATTCAAAAATATATTTTTCATGATTGTTATATGTTTTTAAAAAAATTCATAAAGTTTTTTTTAAAAGAAATAAAATCAGTTTGAACCCTAAAATGCTATATAGCAATTGTCTAAAGGCAAATTAATACCTATCATAATATATAATGTAAAAATACTATCACTATGCTATGGTTTTACATGTAAAGATCGCATTATCTTGAACATCGTTTTGTGTCACGTGTTAATTTTTAGATGTTATCTGAATATTACATCAATTTTTTTTTAAAAGAATTATATTAAGCCTGCATAAAGAATTCTATATTTTAGTATTTGGTAAACTCCTCCTATTGGTTTCTTATTAAGATTTTTTTTAAAATTTTTATATTTATTTCATTTTTTTGCTTATTTTAGTATCACTTTTTCTCTGAACCAAATTAGGGATATTTATGAACTATTTTTTCTTCATTTTTTATCAATGCTTCTTGCATCAATTTCCCTTTATATAAGAAAACCTAATTATTTAAATGACCATGATTATATCATTTCATGTTTGGAGCAAGTATTGCTAGAATATTATAAAAATTCAGTAGTAGTAGCCACCGAAGCACACCATTCTTAATTGCATGATTTTCTCAATAAAAAAGAAAAAAAATCACAAGGAATTGTATCTTTTTGAATCTTATAATTCTAAATATTCAAGTTTTACAAGAGGCTTGCTTGTATCTGCCCTTCTTTGGGGTTAACGAACAAATATTGTACATCGATGAAGACGTGAAGGGGAGAAGGATGGGATAAGTGGGATGCTACCAATTGTTAACGGACTAAAGCGCAACAATAAGAGGCTTTTTCTGTGATAGTAATATCCGATAAGGTTTGGCAACCTGCTTGCCGAAATTATCTGAAACTCTACGTTGAAGCTATATGCAATTTTTTATATCAAATAAGGATTTCTGGGACTAGTTCTAAGTTCAAACCAGAAGCAAGTAACTGGAAGCTTGAATTTTTTAAAACTCAGTGCCTTCCCCTACTTCCCAATAATACTCCTGAGTCCGTGCCCGACCTCTAAAGCAATCCGGGCTTCGGGCCTACACCCACGAACCCGTTCGTTACAAAAAAAGTAAGATGGATAAGGTTCACACCAACTTGGATCCCTTTTGGGCTGTGGTGGCCCAAGTTGGTGTGAACCTTGTCCGTTTTGCTTTCTTATAACGAAACGGGTTTGCGGGCGCTGCGGACCTAGGGCCCGGGTCGTTACAATACAATTGTGATGCCCCTTCCAATAGTCCCATATCGAGAAATTGGGAGTTGGTTATATGATTTATAAACCAGTTAAGGAAGATGGACAAGTACCAATAGGATCTCTTTTTGGGCTATGGTGGCCAAGTTGGTGTGAACCTTATCTATCTTGCTTTCTTGTAACGAAACGGGTTCGTGGGTGTGGCGGGCCCAGAGCTTAGGTTGTTACAATATGGTATCTAAGCCATGCACCAGCCGAAAGTGCAGGAGCTAAGTGCCACATAGGGCAAAGTGCTACATGGATGGGAGCCACCTGTTGAACCTGTGGGGGCCACCTCTAGAATCTTGCCTGCATGGTGGTTGCGATCATGTGCTCCTGGCGATGAGAACGTCGCCTCTATAAGGGAGGTAGATTGTGATGCCCCTTCTAATAGTCCCATATCGAGAAATTGAAAGTTGATTATATGATTTATAAACCAGTTAAGGAAGATGGACAAGTACCAATAAGATCTTTTTTGGGGTGTGGTGCCCAAGTTGGTGTGGACCTTATTCGTCTTGCTTTTTGTAACGAAACGGGTTCGTGGGGCTGCGGGCCCAGGGCCCGAGTTGTTACAAAAGCCTCATGGTTCCCAATCTCTGAACATGGCAGTTTCTTACCTCTTCTTTCAGAGGATCAAGGGAAGAGTTCAATGTCTCAAGGTAAAAATCTACCCATTGAAATTTTCCATTGTACATGTTCTTTTAGTTCCTTCTCTGAGAAATTTGAGATAATCACGCATCAGAATAATTCTAAATGATGCGCTCTCCCTTCAGTTTTGTTCTGATAGAAGGGTGAAATCTTTTCATTTCTTAAACATAGGATCTAAACAAAATAGAGCCTTTGGTTTGATATCATAACATGGTTGGCAAATATTATTTGGAACCATGAGCATTTGAGATTACATGTACGTAGATGTTTTACGACAATGCGTTGTCTGGACCTCAATGTCTAGAGGTAGTTCTAGTGGATTGTCAGGATATTTTGTGTTTCTCTCCCACTGAATTCTACCTTTTGAATTAGAGCTGTTTCTTTAATCTCCATTTGCGAACAGTTTATAGCTTACTGGGAAATGCTGATTGGAACAACCTTTCATTTATTTCCAACCAGTTGAACTTCTATAATTTGATTCTCAACATGTTATTGTTTGGCCGAGTCTAGTTGCATATGATATTATGTTGAAATCAACCGTCTGAATTGCATGAGGCTTCTTCAGTTTTCTCATGTTTACCTCAGGTAGGTTTGGAAAGTTGAAATGTAGGTAGGTTAAATGATCTATATTATAAAGGATCTACATTATAAAATTACATAAAATGAAATTTTAGTAGGGTAGAAATATAAATGAAGAAACAGTAAGATTGCAAGCCAAGAGATATCAAGGAGTAAAAATTTAGGTATTTGGGATCGATTATTCAGTAAGAAGGTGAAATAGGTGAAGATGTGAATCATAGAGTTAAAGCATGATGGATCAAGTGGAGGAGTACTTCGGGAGTGTTATATGATCAGTGCATTCCATTAAAATTAAAAGAAAATTTCTAAAAATACTATTAGGCCAGTTATGCTACATGGAACAGAGTGTTGGGCAATATTGAAACAACATGTGAATAAACTAAGTGTAACAGGAATGCGTATGTTAAGATGGACATAAAAAAGATCGATTGCGGTGATTTGGATATATAACGTAGACCTTTAGATACTCCAATTAGAAAGATTGATCTTTTAACAATCCATGGTAAGGATAGAGGTAGGTAGACTTAAACTAATATGGACAGGAATAATTAAAAAAGATATAACTATTTGTAATTTGAATACCGACTTGATCCTGAATAGAGCAGAGTGAAGGAAGCAGATTCATGCAGCCGGCTTATATGAGTTGAGTTGCACTATGCCTCCACATAACAAACTATGTTGTAAATGAGTGTGCCTCAGCAGTTAGATCATAATACAGTGGCCCTTACGCTCACTTCCTAACCAACATTTCAATCATTCGATTTACATCTAAGAAAATGTGATTAGTTTTCACATGTAATCCATCAGGTCCTCTTGCTCTGTTAATTCCTCAAACAAGCTGCTCATCAACAGCTCAAATTTAGCTCAAATTCCATCAAGCTAAGTGAAAATTTCAACATCATTTTAAGATCAGCCAAGCTTTAGCATGACCTTCCTACATCAAGTTTGGCTCATTTAAACATTTATGGGGAAATAAAGAAGCTTCAGTAAGGTTCCAATGCATCATTAATTTTGGAAAAAGCCCCAAAATATTCTAGAGGGTTCGCTTGGCCTATTTTTGAAAGCGCTCTGACATGGTCATGTATAAAAGTACCTCTTCTGGTTCTTATCATAGTAATATTCATTTAAAATGAAAGCCAGGGAAAATGCTGAGGGGCACGATACAAATATACTTAACATGACCTATAGAAACACATATAGGCTTTTCTTCTCTTATATTAATATTATATGGTTAACAATGCATTCATTTATGCATGGATAACTTAAACAGAAACAGCACCAAGGAAATGGGAAAATGAAATCCAGATGACTGATGCTACATAGTCTTGTATTTCCTATTGTAGCAAACCAAATATTGGAATAGTTTCAAAGAGATCCTTCTTTTCCCATCTTCCTCCACCACCATTCTAAAGACTCCCACCAGCTGCCACAATGAGGTCCTGCAGCTACAAGAGTAAAGATGAAGAAGATTTAGTAAGATTCAAGCTTTCATTAATGAATGTTTGAGAAAAATATCTCCATACCTGGAATAGATAAGTCAGCTTGCTTCTTAAAACAGATAAATCTTGGTTAAATTGATGCAGATTTATTACGCATCTGCACATATCCAAACTTATTTTCATAAGGGGCAATTCCTATGGAGGATTAAAAGAGGATAGATATAAAAGCTGTGGATTTGATTTTTTAATGAGGTTAGTCTATATTATATACCAAAATGAGTAGCTAAAAGATTATAAAATAGTGGTACTCACCCTTCTTTGTTGCCAGCCCTGCAACAATTTAGAAATTCTGTACATATGTTGTGAAGTCTTTTGAAACCCAGGCTGTTCAAAGAAAATGCAATTTAGAGTGATTTAGATTAGAAGCTCTTTGTACGGAAGAGAGTTTTATAATGGGAGTAGATTAATCTCCATGAACTATACCTAGAGACTAAGGAAAAAATGTGAAGAAGATAGGCAGGCATTTAATATAACTTGCATAACCGAAGGATCCCATAACACTATATATAAATATACAGACAGAAGCTTGTGCACACAGAGGCCATCCTATAAACATCATAGCCACACATCCATGTACTCACACTTCATCATTACCATGGCCAATTACACAATTCTTAATTTCTTATAACAAAATTGTGCCCTCCATGTATGTTTTTAACTATAAAAGATGATTTATTTAAGTCCATATCTTTTTTTTTCTATCTTCCATATGCCATGCAACTGCACTCAAGCTCCAAAAGTAAAAGAAGGAAATATAACAAAAAATATATAAATTCTATTTTGAAAAAAAATCAAAAAGTCAAAACATAATCTTAGTGAACTGTTATAAGTTGTAACAAGCAATAAGTCTCATAGTTTATCAAATCTGCACCAATGTACCAGCACTGATGGAAAAACCTAGCAGCAAGTAGGAAATATAAGATTTAAAGTGATCGCAAATATGGTCTGAAAGAAGGTGACAGCAAGGATTAGGTTTTATCAGGCCTGATACTCAATGAACATTAGCTATCCTAAGATCAAAATTATGCTTGAACTTTAACATAATAATAACCAATAAAGTTAATGCACTAGCATATATTTTTATTGTTAAAAAAGTACAAGATTATATGTTATTAGGTTATTTTAGCTGCTTATATGTTTTCTATGATGAGCTTGTATTACATAGTTCTTAACCAAATTATCTCCAAACTGTGACTAAATCTACTTTTTAGATGAAAATGCTCTTGTTAGTTGCAAATTCTTTCGAGACTCAAAATGCTTCAAAAAGAAATTCTAGCAAGAGTAGAGGATGCATCATAGCTCTGTTTCTGATTTATTCTACTAGATTTCTCTCCTTGTAGTAGTTTTAGAAGTTGGACTTTAAATTTTAAATTTCAATACAATATTGCAACAATTCAAATCTTGAAAGCAAGTTCTATCATATAAATCTTCCTTTATCGATCTTTCTATATCTTAGGGACTACAAAACCAACCCGAACCGTCTAGTTCGGGGCATATTAGACTAAACCAGTGCAAAACTGGATTTGTTTGTTGATTCAGTATGAGAACTACTCCACACAACCCTAAGACAGTCCAAGTCAAGTAGAATTGCCTGATTTCGCTTGGTGTCAATTGCTACCATCTCCATTCTAACCTATATCAGCTGGTTTCAAGTGGTACTATTAAGGTTTCAAACTCTAGTACTGAAACCCATATAGGTATATTACTGATTTGATACAGTATAAGTCAGTATGGTATAACATGCACTCAGTATCGAGATAGGATACAATTCCTTTTTTCATTGTTAACAACTTAGTACCATGTAGTACGATTCAATAATAGTCATTTGGCTTGGTACTAGATGGTACCGAATGTTCGGACTGGTTCAATCAAACCAAATTGAAATTCAATACCATACCAATGCCTTACCAATACGGTATGGTACATTTGATATGGATACTAGAAAAAGGTTCCATTTCTACAGCTTGGTTCTTCCCAGAGTAACTGCTTCAATCATTAGCTTGTTTATTGTTACCAAGAATGGAGAAATCTTCTGCTTTAAAAAAGATTTCTAATGCACAGTGTAACCACCAAAACTGCTTATAAAAACTCTTGGTCTCTCTCTCCATCAGTTATCCTTGTAGCAGAAGGACAATTAGGATGTGAGCTTTAATGACATGAATGATGTTCCCTGACCATCTATAGATCAAAAATATGACTAAGAAAACTTTCAGTGTTACTCTAACTGTAGTGCAAGATAATCTTCTTGTGAAACTAATAATTGGTGATTTCATTTGATTGTCAAAATAAAACTTTCATGGGGAAAGGTACCTCTGATTACATAAAATGTCTTGATGTTAATATGTGACCTTACGCATAAAATCCATGGGATCAATCACCTCCAGACAACATGAAGATGGAGAGCAAGCAAGTGCCTCATGAAGCTCAGGACAAATTGAACAATACAGAGTATAACTTCCTCATGGTTGGAGAGTCAAGAAGTCATGTTTGAGTTAAACAGGAGTCAGGACTATTCATTATTCACAAATCATAACTTTATAGGCAAAGCACGCAATTTAGTGCAATAAAAATTATCACATTGACATAATTGTCACCAGAAAAACTTTCTAAATGAAAGCTCACAAATGTACTCATTCACAATGGATCATTACTTTAAGCAACTAATACAGATGCTATAGCAATATAAAACATTTGTTGCCTTTTAAGGAAGAAAATTAAAAACCACAAAGTTTCAGTGCACTTCGTGGCTATGACTGCAGTGCACATTTCATCGTACTTATTGAGAGCGAAAATTAAGCCCATCAAAAACATATCAATAAGTAGATGAAATTTATGGACTTGAGAGTGGATTTTAGAATAGACAGTCCTTGGCAAATTTCTTATGAACAATCCATCTAGAAAACCAAATAAATTGAATACTAAATAATAGAAAAAGTCTCAACGATGCTTTCTTAAGTGGAATGCTTCCCTCTCTTGATTTCTAGAAAACATCATTAGGCCCCTTCCACCTTTATAATGTCTAGAGGTTGGAGTCACAACTAATAGGGCCGTTTATGCTTTTGAAGACTGTTGTTCAATTTTGCAAACAACTCAATGTTGTAAACTCTTTTAAGGCGAAAACCAAATTTCTTCCTTTTGGAATCCTACGTAATAAGTGTAAAAATATCCTTAAAGAGAAATATTGTGTCCTCTAGGGTTCATTCATCTCCATAGCATTTAAGAATACCAATAACATAGGTGCAACATTTTAAATTTATACAATAGAGGCATCATGTTTTTTCTACGGAACGAGATATCCCAAATCGATCCTATCTTGATCTTTGATTCAAACTAATATCTTGATACTTGCTTGAAATATTTTTTTCTTAAAAATAAATTATTTGTGAAGTTTCAGTATTTTATTTTATTTTTAAATATGCTTGAACTTCAAAATTTATATTTTTAGGAGATATATATTATTTCTATTTAAAATTAAAGTGTCAATGTATTATGATTGAGATAAGATATGATAGAATGACCAAGATCAGTTCCAGAATTTTGTTAAGATAGGATAAGATAGTCAGGATGCCCTCTATCCGACTGAGACTTGAATCGCTACGTAGGTGGTCCATTCCATTTTTCCATTTAGAAAACTTTTTTGTGGCAATATGACAAATACCTTAATGTCAACAAGTTTGACTCACCTTTAAGAGTAGGAATCTAAGAGGATTTTGTCATATTCTTGGTCCTCCCAAGAAGGAATGGAACATCTATGACCACATAAGAATTGTGATTTATACATATTGAAGCAACTCAAGTACCAATTGTAAAAGGAGATCCCTTATTGTCATTTAGTCACAAAGAACCAATTAGTTATATTTTATGTAGGTTACTTAAGCTCACACACAAAATCTAACATATTAGTGATTGTTTAGAAGACATCGATTAGCATGTGTTCAATATGAATTATCATGACTATGAGAAATGTTGCTGACCCTCAGATTGGCCCTAATCGAGATAGGTGATCACTATGACATTGATTAACTTTTATAGTTTATAGCAAATATATTCTTAACTATGATTCATCATGATCATGCGGAATGTTATTGATGCTTAGATTGACCTTGATTGAGCTAGGTGAGCATTAAGGCTATAGTATGGCCCACTCAACTAGTGCTTGGATACAAATGGCAACATGATGAGTCGAAGTGGGTTTTTGCTCATTCTGTCTCCATCCTCGATTTTCCATATCCTACGTTGTCCCTGTCTATGCCCTATTGAAGCAATTAGTCTTCATCCTCGACTTCATGAAGAACGGAGATCCCTAATTCCACTCTATTACCCCACTCCTACTCTTTTTCTTTTTTTTTTCTTTCAAAATTATATTAAAAAAATGCTTTGACTCCTCTTTTTATTAAAGTTATAATTTGTCTATATGAAAAATATAAAAATTACAGCATTCTCTTTATTTAGAATTACATAATAAACATTAAAGCTCTATCAAAGAAATAGCCCTAATTCACTCTTTCTCGCTCCCTCACACACACATAATACTTTCATTTATAATTCATATAAGAAGCAATGGATCTCCCAGTGCCACATTAACAAATATAAGGATTCTAGGCTATTGAAATCTAGAATATTCGCAACTTATTTAATTGTTACACTAGTATAAGAATTGGGTAGAGCCCAATCAGAACTATTCATTAGGATGATAGAGTATAGAAAAGAAAAGAGAGAAAAGAAAGGAAAAGAAAGCTATACGAGGCCTAAACATAACAAATGTTGCAAGAAGATATGAAATCAAATCAAATTAATTAGAACTTTCTACTAATATTTTTCAAACAGTGGTCTTGTCAAATCCTCGAGTAGGAAGGTCATTTTCCACTCAAGCCCAACACACTAATGAATGACAATAGCTAAAAAATCTTATACAGTTCCACTTTAGCTTTAATTTTCATCTATTACCTATTGATTGATGGTGACAAGTTTATAATCTTTAAAATCTATTGCCTATTGATTGATGGTGACAAGTTTATAATCTTTAAAAGAGTCAAAAATATTTTTGAAACTTTTAACAATAGAAAAAATAAATCAAAACTAATCTTTAGCTTCCTCAAATAAGTAATAAATAAAGAGTAACACTCTAAGCTCACCTACTGGATTAATTAACCTAATAGCGGGCCAAAACCATGTGGTCCTAAAAACACGAGTGGAAGTTAATTGGTAGTAGATTCACTTGAGTTATAAGTACTTAATTCTTTTTTTTTAATCCGATGTGGGACTATTTTTAGGGTATTACAATCTTTCCCTCTTATAACGTGACATCTTTATCATACACCACAAGCTAGTTAGAATCTTCTACCCAAGCCCGAATATTGGGCCAAAACCATATGGCTCTAAAAACTTGATTGGAATATAATTGATAGCAGATGGACTTGAGTTATAAGCACTTAAACCTTTTCTTTTTCACCCGATGTGGGACTATTATTTGGATATTATATTAAACAAAACTGAAGGACCAACCAAACATCTCTTTTTCGTATCCTTAGTATTCAAGATTTTGTTAATCATTACCAACCAAAAGAAGATTAGTATTTTGATTGAAGGGACTTTAAAATATGCCTTGCAAAAGTTGAGAGAATCTATAGAGTTCGGGAATCTATAGTAGGATTCGAAAGAGTGAGAAATAGAATAAGTGATATTGATATGCTAACTCCAAGAGTCTTTTATAAAATACGATATTAGATGCTCTTATGTTAACATCAAAAGTCATGGAAGAAAATTAAACACCATCAAGCATAAAGCTAAGTAGAGGCCAAAGCTAGACAAACAATTGTGGATCATGCTAAAAAGAGATCATGTGAGAGCCTATATTGTTGTATGTTTAATCCTACATCGACTATATATTAAAGAAATTTTGAATGCTTATACAAGATCCAAGAGTCTAAATAATACTTTTTCGACTAGCTTTTGTAGGTAAGATCCTGAATTGTTATATATGATATCAAAAGGATCTAGTCCATAGATCATGTGGTCTAGGGATACTATAAATTGGCTCTATAGGTTTGTGATTAATTTTGATTAGATTGAATGTAAATTTGGATACGGTCCTTTATCTAGCAAAGATGTCGTGGCTTAAATGGAATGAGTATGTGAAAGTTGATATTGACGTATGTTTAGTCCCATATTGTTTATGCTCTAAAGATATTCTAGGCACTTATATGTGATCAAGGAGTTCGGATAATATCTTTCGAGTGAGCCTTTTTGTGAGAGATCTTAGGTTGTTGTTGATCAATTAATCATTGTCATGTTTATAAACTAACACTAGCCATAAAAATGTGTTTGATTTGAGCGTTCCTCTCTAAAATGGAGAGGCCCTACCATGTAGTAACCATTTTGGAGTCCAATTTTTCTTCTCTAATAATAATTGTACTTTATGAAGGCAACAAATCTCTAACCAATGGAAATAAACAATCTATACTATCATTTTGCAAGAAAAGTTATATTACAATCATTTAGGTCTTTAGCTCCAATCCACTAAATTATTTTCCTTAAAATTAATGCCCTATCTAATTAGGCAAAAATGACCGCAAATATTTTCACATTCTCTTCAAAAGAAATCAAATTGAATGGAACCGTTTTGTTCCTAGCCTACTCATAGAGAAAGAATAAAGACATAAAAATTTGGAATGGCTGAGAGCATAATATCTAGATGATTTGATTCATCTCTAAATGAAAGTGGGAGGTTCTTCATCCAACTAATCTTTTCGCAAATTTATGGATGAGAGGCATCCAAACAGGTTTCTTGAGAAGACAAATGCATAAGGAAGCCCTAAGATAGGAAATTAAAAGCTAAGTTAAAAAACAACTTAAGGAAGCCATAAAGTGTATTGGACCCACCTCTCTTCCAAGATAAAGAGTTTTTGTTTTTAAAAAAATCAAAATCAGTCAGTTATTTGGACATTGATTCAAAGTAGCACAAGTTTAGTTTTAGGAAAATCATTTGTTGTTTTCCATCCTTAGAAGAAATTAGTGCATCATCACCATAATGTAAGCCTTTAATTTCACACATTGATTCCTAGGGCCTAATCCATCAGTAGGATTATTTGTTAAGTAGCTCGGCAAGGACATTAGTAACTAGAATCCAAAGGTAAGGGTAAAGAGATCTCCTTGCTTGAGACACTTTAACAGGAAAGCTACTTACCATAGTTATTATTTGTCATCGCTACTACTTTAAAATAAAAGAGGCACTTTTGAATCCATCCATGCTATCTTCTAGCACCAAAGCTCCTAGCTTCAAATAACTCCAACAAAAATTCCTAAACTACTTTAAGGTAAACCTTTTAAAACTCCAATAAAGTTTATTCCTTATTAAAAATGTTTTTAAGATGATATCAAAGCTATTAAAAATCATATAAGCTTTGATGAAGATAGATTTATGCTCTCCACCAATCCATCCATCAATAGTTATACTTACCAAGCAAGAACTTTAGTTACAATACTCAAAACCCCATTAATGATGAAATTGGAAAAAAAAACTTTAATAGTCATAAAGTTTGCTTCCTTGGGAACAAGCTTTGAACAAGTGTGATGTGAGTTATTGATAACAGTTATGATTATGATTATGATTTCATATACATTGATGTTGGATATCTAAATTTTAGTAAGAGTCTAGCGAAAATTTGTTGAAACATATGATAATACATGGAAAACTATGATACATATGATAATACATAGAAAACTATGATCCTTCCATGGTTGTGTGTTGGGAATGGGTCAGTGAGATGCTTTCCTTTGTTTATTTTGGGGAAGTGGACTATTGCATCTCTTTGTTCTTTGGAAGTATTGTATTATGCCTTCATACTTGAATGGAGTATGACTCCACCTTATTTCATTCATATGAGGCATCATGTGGTTTCACTTCTCACATGGGCTCAATTAAACAACCAACAGATGCTTATCTAAAGTTCTCTTTATATAGAGCAAGAGATGAGAGTGATCATAAAGTAATAAAGTTGGCATAGTATGATAGATATAGATTTAGTGATTCTTGCAATAAAGTTTATTGAACTAATGAAGGTAGATTTGCATGTCAATTAGTTTGCATATTGGCACACCATGTGTAAATATAGCAATGTTTCAATTTTGAAAGAACAAAAAAGAAAATGGAAAGGTTAAGGCCTCATCAGTTACCTCAAAATATGTATTTTTTTCTTATTTTTTATTATTAGTCAATCATCTATTAGTTACTATTCAAATATTTGACCACTTTTCTCTCTATCTCCTTGGTTACCATCCTCTTTTCCACTTATTAGGAATTTGATCAAGCAAAATTGGTCTAGAATATTGGAAATAATGAAAAGATGAAATATGATGAAATATGAAGTCTCAATAGTCTAAGCTCTTTGATTATTGGCTATGAAGACATATAATATATAGTTTTCAAGCATTGCTATTCTATAATAAAACTATACAACTATGCAGTAAGAAAGGTCCATGAAACTGTACTAGCAGCTCATGCTGATCGATAATCGATTCGGTATAGTATTTGTATGTACCATATCAAACCACAATGAATCGATGCCACATAATAACTGTAACACCCTAAGCCCATTTGCTGGTTTAATTAACTCTGTTAGTAAGCCAAAATCATGTGGCCTAAAAACTTGAGTGAAAGTTAATTAGTAGTAGGTAAACTTAAGTTATAAGCATATAATACATTTCTTTTTCATCTGATATAGGTCTAGTTTTGGGGTATTATAATCTTTCTCTTATAATGCGATATCCTCATCACATGCCATAAGCTAGCCAGAATCTATCCTGAGCTAAATTGTTGGTACTATAAGGGTGGCTTTATAACATGATAAAACTTATTGGTAGTTTTTTTCTCATGCCTATCAACTTTCACACGCTCGGATCGGTTTTGATACCATTTGTAATGTCCGAAGTCCACCTGCTGGCCCAATTAACTCCATTAGGGCCAAAACCACGTGACCTAAAAGTTTGAGTAAAAAATTGATAGTGGATGAACTTGAGTTATAAGCATATAACACATTTCTTTTCCATCCGATATGGGACTATTTTTGGGTATTATTACAACAGAATAGAGAGAGGAGAGAAAGGAAGGAGAGAGAGATGAGAGGGAGGGTCATATGAAAAAAGAAAAAACTTTCCGTGACTACTCGAGGAAGGGATGATTACCCATCGATGTTATTGATTTGGCAACTACCTAGGCAAGGGATGATGAGGATGGATGATCAACAATAAGGGATGGATAATTGACGATGTGCAATGAATAGTGGCAATGGATCACGAGGGATATGCTTTTTTTTAATCTATATTAAATGGGTTTAATCTAAACTTGATAATGCCAACCTAATAAAACAAATACAATAAGTCAAACCAAGGCAAACTAACCTAACCCCAGCTAATGTGGTTTGGTTCGCCCTGAGCTAACCTATACGAGATGGTTTGGTGGTTCATGGCCATTAGTAAAGAATATCCAATAATTGATTCACAATCAACTATGGCCAAAGCCCACCATTCCTTGCTCGTGTCTGCCCCTTCATCTTCCATGATAATCTTCCTTTCCTTGACTCACAACATATGAGGATGATGGCAAATAGGTTATAGAGGATGTTGTACTGATTTGGGTTGCTATAAGAACTAGGTAAAAGGCATAAAGAGGAGTATTGCAAATCCTAATGTGACAGAATCTTTATTTACTTCTCAAGATAATGAATAAATATTTCATCTCTACTCTAGACTCCTTGTTATTAAGAGATGGCTAATGTGGCAACCTAATATTTTTAGTAGATTTAGTAGACTATAATCTCTAAAGTCTATTGAGTATGTATAAGAAGTGATTAGACTAGTGATTAACGATTCATGTTTTTATTAATCTTAAGACATGCTTACTTAGGCAAAAGTAATTCTTATCAACCTAGGACTAGCATAGCTTGAGTGTAGCTAAATTGTAATTAATGATTTTTACTATTCATGCTATGATAGTATGATCATTGTCAATGAATTATGACATCATAATATTAGGGATTTTTATGCTACATATCAATATCACTATAATCTCCCAGATATATTTATTTTAAGAGATTTGCTTTCTATCATTTGTTTTCCTAGTCCAAGAATACTAATTAAATTGCTTATATTTCTCTAAGTTAAATGGCATATGTGGTTGTATTTTCTCACCTACCAATAAGATAACTCGTTAATTATAAATGAATTTTGGACCAAGACCATTTTAGTTAGTGATAAGGCAACATAATTATTTGGAGACCTTACTAACTTATTTGAAATGAATGAAGAAGAACTCTTCAAAGGTCATGATTAATAAAAACATTGAACAACTCACCTTTTCAAGGTGTGGGAAAATGCTAACTATACTAAATTGTAAATGATACTCAAAAACTTAATCCAATTATTTTATAATAACTGAGTATTGATCTTACTTTTTGATAACCCTATTGGACAACTTCAGATGCTACATATATGATTCAAGTCTTTATTGTATCAAACTCAAATTTAGCTATGTTTGTATCCAAAACACTAAAAACTCTACATCACACAAATATTGAAAAATAAACTATATACATATTAGTATAAATAGAGGAACATAAACAAAATTGGTTGCATGATTTTATTTGTGAATCACTTTTCACCATATTTGGATTTACATTTTTTCTCATGCATACTCTTCTTAACTCTCATTAGCTTCTATTTTAGTTCTAAAATCACTATTGATATTTTGATTATGTTTCAAGAATGCTAACATAAATAGGAAATTTATTTTTGGCTAATTGATCCACTAAAATCACGTGCTCAGTTCATCTTGAAAAAACTTGAATCCAAATTATAACCTAGTTATTAATAGTCCTAAACCTCATTGCATTGAACATAGTAGTTCTTGGAGAAGTTTATAAAGGTCAAGATAAGGAGACTTCTTAAGAGTATAATTTGGCTATCTCTTGCATACCTCATTATGGCCTTTCTTAGATTGATATAGCCTTTCTTAGTTGAACTAAAGTTGCAAAAATATAGCCTTAGTTGAACTGGAGTTGGCAAATAATAAATTGACCTTAGGAGTAACATTTCTAAAATCATCATCCTAAGTGATAAATTCTAGTGGCCTGAGTTCCAATTGAAGTTGGCAAACCATTTATCAACTTCAGTTGATAAACTAGTTATTGATTTAAGTTTAATTAAAGTTCGTATCTAATTTGCTAACTTCATTTTCAACTCAAGCCATTATATGAATTGTCAATTTAGTTGATGATTTTTAGATAATTATTAGTTGGATTGATGATTTCATTAACTTGAAATCATTAGTGCAATTGATGGTTTTAGTTTAAAATCATCGATTGAATTGATGATATTGCTTAGCAAAAATCATTAGTCCAACTAACGGTTTATACTGATATTAGTTAAAAAAAA
>UESW01005036.1:63859-205172 GCA_900491605.1 Calamus simplicifolius | reverse complement strand
AGGATTTATCTTAGAAGGTCCTTAAAAGAGTTCACGACCAAATGATATACTATGACAGGGCCATAGTACTATCAATTATAGGACGTTGTATATCATATTTGTTGGTTATCCTCTTAACCAAGGAGTGTAGAGACACTGGTATGACATACAGGTGAAAGTGTAGGAGTACATTTCACCGAACGTGACTCATTTCCGGATACTCTGCTGTCAAGAGTTAATCCGAGAAGATATAGGTATAAGTATCCTTCAGACCTGAAGATCACAACCAGTGGCTTACAAGCAACTCATTGTACTTAGGTGCCGGACCACCTGGATTTCTAATCCAGCTACGAAAGGTTACTGGGTGCAGTCAAGTACTTGTGGTAGTCAGTTGTGGATCAAGATGGAATTTGACCTATCCCATTAAAAGGAGAAATGCTTGTGTTTCAATTTAGCAAGACCTTGGCCAAGGCACTTCATGTGAAAGTCACATGATCACTAAAGTTGAAATCACTTTATGGATTTGCTATTTAGAGTTGACAGGCTCTTAAGCCATCCTTAGCATTTGTGGTCAAGAGGATGAATTATACAGTAACTATTTCTTAGGGTTCTTGGAGTTTGCTCGGCAACTCTTCGACCTATCCGACGTCGGGTTCCATTGCTAGATGGGCACATCGATTAGTATAGAAAGTTGTTTCTATGCTACCGGCTTAGGTTCGAACCTAGAGAGTCACACG
Source organism: Calamus simplicifolius (assembly GCA_900491605.1). Taxonomy (NCBI): domain Eukaryota; kingdom Viridiplantae; phylum Streptophyta; class Magnoliopsida; order Arecales; family Arecaceae; genus Calamus; species Calamus simplicifolius. The sequence continues at coordinate 204,456 of UESW01005036.1, read as the reverse complement.
CATAGAAGTTTCCTAGGATGATCTATTTGCTGATCAACGATTGAGAATCGTATATGATTTAATTAATCAATTTGATTGATTGAATTATCTCAATTGGGTTAAGTACAATTGAATAAGATTCAATTTGGTTTAAGTCTATTAGAAGGACAAGTCAATTTCAAATATTGATTTGAAATTAGACTTGATTTGAATTTAAATAGATTCTAGGACTAGCCAAATTTGATTTGGGCTTGGACCATGATCTATGTGGGTTAAGTCAAATAAATTCAGATCAGAACCCAAACCTCTCGAATATGGATCTCATATGATGAGATGGCTAAAATCTCATCTCATGAGATAGAATTTAATGCATGACATTTATTTACCGAACGTCGGATTTATCCCTCGTCTCTTTCGTTTTCTCCGAACGATGGAACTAAACCAAACGCCGCGACTCCTTGGTTTTCTCCAAACATCGGAATTAAACCAAGCGCCGCACCTTCGGCGTCTCTTCGCTTTTGCCAAACGACGGATTCTTATATGTCAGAATTAAATATCAAGGCTAAATCTAGACTATAAATAGAGGGCATTCCCTCACCAGAGAACACAGAACAAAAAATAGAACAACAATACATGATTTGTCGTGGATTGTAATTCTAAATTGTCGTAGATTGTAATTCTAAAATGTTAGAATAGAAAATCCGGGTGATTCTGGTGTTAGCGGAAGCTTGGTGGATCTTGGAGGAAGATTCAAGTGAGAGGATTCAAGATCAGCAAAGCTATTTTTCCGCGAGCTAGCACTCCCAAAAATTTGATCATTCGGGGCTTCGCATGGACGATACTAGAGGCCGGACGATTGAACGGCTGCAAGCAATAAGGATTTACCTACTGTTCTTAAGGTAAGTGATTTGATCCCTAGATCTTAAGGCAGGCTTCAAGATAATAGTGTGACTAGTCATCTTGAAGATCAAGATATGATTTTGATTTTTTTATATGCATATTTTAGATCAAATGACCCTAAATATATAGGCAAATATATTATCTTGATGCATATTAGATAGATTAATATGTAATCTTTTAATTTTTGCAATGATAATAGTTATCAATTTTTAAAAATATGCATGCCTCAGAGACTATTTCTCGCTACAAATGGTATCAGAGCCATGGTTTTTGTTAATGATCTAATTTATTGCATGTAAATTAATATTCTCATTAATTGTGTAATTATGGCTAAAACTTATCACAAGGCCATATGGTCACAGGTGGATTGAAAATCCGAATACCCATTCAATGAGGTATTCTGTGACATATTGTCGTGCGATTATTTTATCATTGATGCTTTGTTTAAAGAAAATTTAAATTGTGCTTTGGCATCAAAACATAGATTACACACACTCTCAAAAGATATTTTATATTTGATACATATTGATATTGTATAAAACCATAATATTTGCATGTTTAGTATAAAAACATAGATATGATAATGATGGCATGATGTCTATGTTATAAAACATACAAATATTTATGAGAGTTTTATTTGAATGTCAAATATTAGTTCATAATTTTTTTTAGATATGATCTAAATATAGGAATTATGAGTAGTAACATTATGCTTGATTGAAATATATGACATGTTAACATGAAATATATTTAATCATTTGGGTTAGCTAAATCGGGTCCATAAAGGGTTAGACTCTAAGGTTTAAATCAACTGGACTAAAAGAGTATTTGAACTCAACTTGACTAAAAGAGTATTTGTTCAAATCTAATTAGATTAGGTTAAGAATGCTCTAAATCAAACAATTGTTGTAGTTGATCAAGTCCTTCTCTTTGATTAAACCAAATGAAAGTAGATTAGGCTCCGTGGTTGAGCATGAATCTATTAGATGGTCAAATCAGAATTGGTTAACCATATGATGTTAAGGTGGGATGGCAAGTTGCTCTAGGATCAACGATCGAATGGTTTTTAATTGGGAGCTACTCGTATTGATGCGTCTTTAACGAGTTAATGGCATATCCCTCTCATCGATCTCTCTCACCTGGTCATTGTGGTGAACCATTTATGATTCAGATCATTTACCTGATTCGGATTGACCCATGCCTGTAAGGATATCAGTATGACTGATTTAGGTGCCACTTAACCTGACTTAATCTTGTTTAATTCTACCGATTTCATAGATTCAGTGGAAGAACTTGATTAGTCAATTTATCTTCATATTATTAAAATCCTCTAAAATTATTAGATCCTTAAAATGAAATAGTTATATGATAATTAGATCATAGCCTCCTATTAAGGTGGGTGATAATGAGTCTGATGTCTTGATAATCATTGGAGGCACTCCATGCCTGGTACTTGTCAACCATCAGAATTATCATTCATTATATGATAAGTTAGCGTAACTATTAAATAAATAGTCAGGTGAGCCGAGCTTCACTCGGGCTTGGTTGTCTATTGATAGGTTACACTGATTATATCATTTAATGGTTGGACCTAACCAGAACTTTCAGTGGAGGCACTTCATGCCTGCTGAAGAGGTACATGGGGCAAAACTGAACACTAAGAATTGTTTGGGGAAACAATTGGTTTTGAACCTACTCTTAGATGCATATGGGTTAGCCAAGCTTCACTTGGGCCTGTATGTAGTTTATGTAGATCTTAGTGCCCGCTAAAGAATTAAGAATAATTCTTCAAATTGGGATGTAGAGGCTGCCAATTTGAACAAAATAGTGGAAGAATCTTTAGACTAAAGTCCAAGTCTTTAGACTGAATCAATTTATATACTAATAAACTTTAGTTTTTCCTTATGCAGAACATGGCCACTAATTTATCATTAAGGTCCCTATTGGATAGTGACAAATTGAATGGTTCCAATTTCAATAGCTGGTTCAGAAAACTTAAGATCGTCCTTGAGCATGAGAAGATTCTATATATTCTGAATAATCCTGCACCAAAGATACCTGATGCAAACACCCAAAGTTCTGAGAGAGATACTTATCAGAAGTGGCTCAATAATAGAACTAGCGTGCGTTGTATCATGTTAGCAGCAATGAACGATGAATTCGGTCGCCGGTTCGAGAATGCTCAGCCAGAAGAAATCATTCAAGCGTTGAATGAATCTTTCGGCACACCCGACGATGTTGAAAGGCACAAGACCAGTTGTGCTATTTTCAATGCTTGAATGAGAGATGGATCTCCTGTCACTGATCATGTATTGTACATGATCGAGAAGATAGAACTCCTAAGCAAGCTCGGCTTTTCCTTACATGAGCAGTTGGGAAAAGATGCGATCCTGAATTCCTTGCCTCCATCCTTTTGACCTTTCCTTATAATATATTATTAGCAAGTATATAATCATTAATCTAATAATGTAATAATAGTAATATAATATTTTAGATATCAATTCATCCGCAGCTTCAATTTATGGAATACTTGCACTGCTCATTATTTGGGAAGGAGTTTTGTGATTACATTTACGAGCTTAAATATCATGCCACGTCTATACACATCCACGCATCTCTCCCTTGAGTGGAAAGAAAATATAATAATATTTTATACATTTTGTTTTCTTTCTTTCTTTCTTTCGATTTTAGTCCACTTCGTCATATGATGGAATTTGTACGTATTGGAAAGTAATTAAAACTTTTTTTGTTTTGGTTGGAAAAAATCCTCTTCATCTGAGCTGTAAAACCAACTGTATCTAAATATAGTTGGCCTGGGCAGAGTGGGGCAGCTCGGACTCGGGACCGAGAAGTTATCTAGGGTCAGCCTATAACAATAATCTCGACGTGTATTTGTTTTATCTTTTTGTTGACTCCTACTGGGACTCAAATGAATTTTTTTTAACAGTCAAGAGAACTAATTAAAATAATAATAATTTAAATATCAATTTTATCCTGACTAGAGCAGATTCATCAATAAATAATATAGTAAAGTGGAGAGAAAAATTAGGGAGTGAGGAAGTGAGGGAGCGATGGCGAGAGACCAAGCTGGAACATATACAATTTTTACTCTATAGGCATCCTCTTGGTTCGTTCCATACCACTCTCTCTCTCTTTTCCCCTTCCAATTCCTTTTTTATCTAAAAAATAATTACAATTATCATTAATAGTTTATAATGGAACTTTAATTAACTCTATTTGAAACATGGGCATGCAAAATAGAAAAAAAAAAAAAATAAAAAAAATAATAATTCTTGAAAGCAATTCATCATGCATGGAAAGAAAATATTTATTTCTTTTGTTTGGGTTGAATTTGTAAAACTTTGCTTTTAATAGTCGGCCGGGTAAAGTTCATAAACAGGAACGTGTACAAATAAAGCCTACAAATTTTATTATTATTATTATTAAGTAGCATTAATATATCAATAGAAGAGTTGGGTGGCTATACATGATAAACCCTTTTTTGGTTAATTTCTTTCTCTTGTCCCTTTGGATGTAGATAGAAAATATTGATAATTAAAAATTATATATAAAATAAATATAGTTAAAATAAGAAAGTTAAGATAAATATATTTTAATTGAAGAAAAAAAAAGTTATTGTAAAAATATAGAGATAAATGTAATGTAAATCTAATTTTTTTTAATGTAAACCTATAAATACATCAATGTAAATAAATGGTATGGTATATATAGAAAAAAATATAAATTAAAAATTATATTAAAAATAATTAGTTGTAATTAAAATATAATTTTAAGTCAAATAAGATGAAAAAATAATTAAATAATTTTAGATTAATATTTGTTATTGTTGCTTGTCTAGATTTTTGCGAATAGTGCGAGACCCCTAAAGATTGTGCGAAGATTTACATACAAAGGGTTAGAGATCCTTAACCGTAAGAGAACTCAACTTTATGGCCACGAGAGATCTGTGGCACCCCCTTGGCGGCTAACTACTACTTTTGGTGCTTAAGAGATATTAATCCGATATTAATATGAGAAAAAGATATATTTAAAAATAATTAAAAGGAAAGCTTCTTAGAGCATTTACGTTTATAACAAGGAACAAACCATTATTGATTCATCGCATATGCAAGATGGGCGCATGCATGGAAGACTTTATTAATAAGTATTCCTTAACCAGCATGCTTCCAAAAAGAAAAGAATAAGAAAGAAAAAAAAAATTGTGAAGGTTAAGAGGCATTTAATAAAATAAGAAGGGAAGAAAGGAACTTTAAAAGGAAGGTCAATAAGCTATATATGTTGAATGCGAACATTTATATAAAAATATAGCTTTTTTTGCATATTTATATATTATAATATATAAATGTACATTAATTATATACCATAAATTAATGCAGTAATCCTAATCCAAATTGGAGACGAAGAGGCTGCTACTATAAAAAAAAGGAAAAACGCAATTCCGCGTAGCTATAAAAAAAAGAAAAAACGCAATTCAGCGTTGCTATAAAAAAGGAAAAACGCGAATCCCGGAAACGAAGGAATCGGCGCCCCCTCCTCTAAACTATAATAGAGACTACAGCTCAGTTTATAAGCCAATAGAAGAAACTAATCTCAGTGCCACGAGAGTAATCCTAATCTAAACCGGAGACGGAGAGACTATTCGGATCAATGTAACAACGCTAACGAAGGAATCGGCGACCCCCTCTTATAAACTATAATAGAGACTACAGCTCAGTTTATAAGCCAATTGAAGAAACTAATCCAGTGCCGCTCGGACCCAGGCAACTCAATCTCTTTAGAACTCGGAAACCAAGGAATCGGCGGCCCCCCTACTATAAATTCTTCCGCGTTGCCTTCCCCTCCCTTGCAAAAAATTCTTCCGCGTTGCCTTCCCCTCCCTTGCAAAACAAATCGCGCTTGATCTCCTCGGCGAACTGTGCGATCGGTCTTCACACCGTACGCCTTGGCGCTTGATCTCCTCGGCAGCGACCACACGGAGCCTTCGCCCAAGCCTCTGCAATTGATCGGTCCTCACACCTACCTGTTTCTCCTTACTAGTTATCTCATTCAATAAAACCTTTTTCTTATGTTTAAAGAACTTAAAAATACTAAAAATATAATATTCAATTTTTTTTATTGTCTGCTATATCATCAATTTTAATTAATTTTCTGTAATTTTTTTGTTTGTTGGTTGATTGACCTTTTTCTAAAGGTGTTTTTGTTGCAAATTTGTTTTTCTTAAGAAATGCATATATTTTAGTTTTATGGACGGTTGAATCTGTCATTAGTTATTTCTTTTTCCCTTCAATTTAATTCATTACTTCTTTAGCTTTAGCTATGAGGGATATTCAGTTTTTTTTCCTCAAAATCTTTATTAAAATCTTTATTTATTATTTCCATCTTTCTTAGATTACTTTTTGAGTCTGCTTCACCATTGCTGCAATGGAAGCAAATCCTGCTGCCAATAATAATGCATCTTTGACCTTGGATTCAAACTCAAAGCCAAATGCTAGGAGAAGAACGGTGGCAATTGAAGAGAAGAAATCAAGGCTTTATGTGCTTACTGAAGGAGGAGTTAATGAGGATAAGATGATTGTTAATGAGAAGATCTAAGCCAAACAAAACAGAGAATCTGTTGTTGAGAGATCTAAAGACTTGTCACGGTTGAAGAAAGTATCGTTCGCTTTCTCCACCATTTCACCACGGCATAAAAGAGCTATTCCGAAGCAGCGAAAAGCAAAGTGGCAAACTGTTCTTAGCATTCTAACCAAGAATTGTCTGCTTCTAGTAGCTCTTTTATGGTTGGGGCAGACAGTTTGGAGATTGGCTGGTAGGATTGGAGACAATACTAACTCACCATTTCTTACTTTGGATTATGAGGGTCAGATTTCTGAAATTGAGGCATCTTTAAAGAAAATAGCTAACATGTTGCAAGTTCAGGTAGCAGTTGTAGATCAAAAAATTGGAAATGAGCTTGGGATCATGGCAAGGGAACTTAAAAAGCAAATTGAAGAGAAAGTAGCAATGTTGGAGAAGGAGTTGGAGAAGTTGGAAGTTAAGACTGATGGATCCCAAGAATTTAGAAAGCAAATTGAAGAGAAAGTAGCAATGTTGGAGAAGGAGTTGAAGAAGTTGGAAGTTAAGACTGATGGATCCCAAGCAAGGGAACTTAGCAAGCAAATTGAAGAGAAAGTAGTAATGTTGGAGAAGGAGTTGAAGAAGTTGGAAGTTAAGACTGATGGATCCCAAGCAAGGGAACTTAGAAAGCAAATTGAAGAGAAAGTAGCAATGTTGGAGAAGGAGTTGAAGAAGTTGGAAGTTAAGATTGATGGTTTAGACAAGTCTTTGACTGAATTCAAGGACATGGGTCTCCTTTCAAAGGAAGAATTTGAAATATTTCGGATGAGCTTGCTAGAAAACTAGATGGTAGTGATAGTGATGTTCATTTGGACCAAATTATGTCTTTTGCTAGGGATCTTGTTAAGAAAGAGATTGAAAAGCATGCAGCCGATGGACTTGGAAGGGTTGATTATGCTTTAGCTTCTGGTGGGGCCAGGGTGGTCAGTCATTCAGAGCCTTATGGTTTTCAAGGAGTGAACAGTTGGCTTCGTGCTTTTATAATTGGAAATGGAGTTCACCCTAGTGCTCACAAAATGCTGGAGCCAAGTTATGGGGAGCCTGGCCAATGTTTTCCCTTGCAAGGAAGCAGTGGGTTTGTTGAGATTAGGCTCAGAACAGGGATTATACCTAAGGCTGTCACACTGGAGCATGTATCTAAGGTAAGTTTTTTGCTCCAATTGTTCTTTTCATTTTTCCTTTATAGCTATATTTTAAGGCAATTGGAACTTAGCTATATTTTAAGGCAATTGGAACTTAGCACTTGTTTCTTTGAACTGTTTCTTTCCTATTAATTCATATAATACCTAATTACCGCTGATGCCTCTTTTTATGTGGTATGTACGTAGAACGTGGCTTATGATAGGAGCAGTGCCCCCAAGGATTGTCGAGTCTCTGCTTGGTTTGAATCAGATGATGATGACCCATTCAGCCAAGCCAATGTACCGCTTGAGTGAGTTCTCTTATGACCTGGAGAAGAGCAATGCGCAGACCTTCAACGTCGAGACAGCTAATGAGTTGGGTGTGGTGGTCAACAAGGTGCGACTAGACTTCACCTCCAACCATGGGAGTTCAGATTATACATGCATCTATCGCTTTAGGGTGCACGGCTATGAGCCAAGATCCCTAGCAGCTATATCTTCTAATTTAATGGCTTTATAGGAAGCTGCAGTGCTCGTTGTGCACTAAACCACCCATGCATCCTCAATTCCTGGTTGCATTTTTTGCACAAGTAGTCTCCTCCCTGCTGCTACTGCTTCATCAAGGGGGGGGGACCGTAGATACTTTCAATTATTTTTGTTTCTTTTTTCTTTTCTTGCTAGCGTGAAAGTTAAGGTATTGAATGGTAATTCTTTTATGTGAAGACTTTCAAGTAACTCTTTTTATATATATATTTAAATCAGCTTTGACCTCATTTGTAACTCTTAAATTCATAATTAATCGTAGACCGCCACTATGTCCTTAAAAACTTGAGGAACACTTTATGTGAAGCCAATTTGTACCAGCTTTCCATCAAGAGCAAGAAAAAAAAAAAAAAGATTCTGTTGCAAATGGGAAAGAGATTCAGGTCCCCTCAAGGTCAATCACTTGCAAAATAGTCTCAGAAAAGACAATCGTCGAGATGATTAAATAAATAATTACAATAATTTAAGTCGGTATAATAATTGAGATAATTAAATGAATAATTTCTAATATCTTGTGGAGTAACCAATATACCTAATAGCTTGAAGACCTGATCTCGTAGTTGTAAGAGTCTTAGAAGAGATGATCTCGTTCATGTTGTTGTTATTGTTATATACTTCTCTAAGCCAGACAACTAATGAACAGTTGTTTCCTATATTAGATCACAATATACTGAATGCATCATGCTCCGCGAGGCACTTATTTTCTATCTACCGATTTTCTTCCATTGTAATGAAGCAAATGTGATGATATAAAACCCTCAGCCCTGATTGCTGGTCCATTGCAACTTTTAGTTTTATAATTTTTATTATTGTTACTGCCTTTGATTCTTCAGCCGCCCGCACCAAAGATTTGTCACCATGATCTTCGTGTATACTCCTTCATACTCATCATGGACTCATAGTCGTTGTACACGGACAGAATAAATATCAGAGTTCGCCCACTAGCTTTATAAATTCCAAGAATAAAGGTTTTTAAGTTTTTTTTTCCTTGATTTATATATGTATGAAAGGTTTAATTCCAGAAATATGATTGTTAGGTATCAGAAATTGTACAGAATAAATATCAGAGTTCTCCCACTAGCTTTATAAATTCCAAGAATAAAGGTTTTTTTTTTCCCTTGATTTATATCTGTATGAAAGGTTTAACTCCAGAAACATGATTGTTAGGTATCAGTGTTCCCAAGCTATTAAAACAACCAAGCACCTGAGGCAGCTCCAAGACAACAATGAGTGCAATAATTTTTCGTTCAGTCCAATAAAAGCGCGATCAGAGACTGTTATTTCAAAATAAAACCTTTAGGTAACACACTAATTAAAAGAGCAAATAAGTACTATTAATCAATAAAGAAAAATTTGTGTTTGACTCATTTCCTAGCTATGGTGATTTCTTCTGTTTAGCAGCCATTGGAACGGACTGAATACCCAATTTGCTTTCATGATGAGTTCTCACGCTAAAATGGGATTCAATCCAAGTTTAAGAAGTAATTCATATAGGTGCAGATGTCAAAGATGTATCATTGAATCACAAAAGTTCAGGAGATATGATAAAGTCCACTAATTTCATTGAAGCAGGAACTGGAAATAGGTTTCTATCAGGTGGGAAGGAGTGTAGTTTGGCAACGACTTAGTAAAATCGCTGACATAAGACTGACTAGGTTGCCGCAGTTCCAGAAGGATTAAATTTACAGCCCATATACCAAGAACTGAAAGACAAGACCAAATACAGTGATCGAGCACTCAACTCTTCTACTAATTAAACGGTAGACAGCTTTGTTTTGTTGGACATACATATTAGGAGCACATAAAATAAAATTAACCAGATGCTTCCAAGGAAATTGTGCCGTTTTCTTTAGTCACTTTTATGCATGACAATACAAAACTTAGAGGTTAACACCATGGGTTCTGTTATTTTCCATAGCATCAAACCCCATGCTTCAAAAAAGAAGAAATTAAGGTGATAAATAATACTAGAAAGTATGTTTGCCCTTCTTTTTCTTTTGTTTAATGCCTCCATCATTGGCCTTCCTTCTCTTCTCACCTTTGCGACTTCTCCTGTGACCAATTCATTAAGAATCAAACCAGATTAGAACCTTTTCAAGGGTACAAAATAATTATCATTATTGGATGACAGCAAAGTAAAAGTGAGACATGATGAATCTGCTTTAGCGTCATAGTTCCTCCAGAACAATGACAGCTAGAATCCTAGAAGAAAGCAAGATTTATGCTATCATGGCAGGGAACATCCTCAACAAACTTTTTGAGGTTCACGAGCAATTGGAAGACTACATCAGAAATGAATTGAATAAGATGACAAGCACACATACCTCAGCAGAGAAAATCTTGAGGGGGTCTTTACTTCTACTAAATCCTTTCCTAAACCCAGGCCGCCGTTTGTTGGTGTCAATTTTCATTGCAGCTCTCGAGAGCTTGACGATCTTGCTAGCCTCTTTTGTAGTTGGATCAAGGAGGTATTCAGGTACCTCTCGTAGATGAGCTGAAGGAGCCTTCTTGCTCAGTAACTTGTCATGCTTTAGTAGATCTGCCATTGCAGATGCCAAAATAATACATTGAGGATTAAATTGACCTCAAAAAAGATCATGCAAAAACAAATAAATCAGATTCTAGATAAAAAGCACATCTTCATTTCTTTTAGTACCTAGGTCCCTTGGATTATCTTCAAAATGAGTCTTCAACCTATGAAAAGAAATATATATTCATGTATCAGTGAGACAGCTAAAGAACTAATTGAAGCCAAAAACTCAATTCAAACAGCTAGTAGCAAATTTAAAAGTTAGTCGAGATAGCCATGCTCAATATAACTTGAAATTAACTTTAGCACAATTTCATGAGGAATATTCAGAAGTTTGCAATGATTTGCAGCAAATCTTGGCAACTCTTCTCCTTCTTGTAATGTTGAGAAATTAGTGCAGTTCAAAAATTCTCCATGACAAGAAGAGGGGGAAATGGAAAAGTTAATACTCCAACCACCTAAAAAGAACGATTTTGCTCAGGTATAATAATACTACTCTTTTGAGAATAATATAAAAGACATTTCTTAACCCCACACAAGCTTGCAAACACCAGAACTTCTTTCATCAATGCGATATTACCATTATTTGAACCATCTGCTTAGCATTATATATATTCCAGAATGCAAAAATTAAACTTACTTTTCAAAGTTAAGAATTTCATTTCTGAGATCTTGAGCTCGTGCTTCTCTAATTGCAACTTTTGTTACGCCTTTAGCAACATCCTGTAAAAGTGACAATTCATCATTTAAATTTTACATCATTGGCGTTGCTTTTAAAGAAGTTCAACCATGTATCAGAAAATGATCAGTTTCAAAGGAAAAAAGAGAGAGACTGAATGCTACGGCTACCAGAAAATAGTTGTGAATAACACATTACTAAATATGAATTGAAAGGTGCACAAAAACACTGCAATCAAAAGCTGACACATTGTTTTAGTGCCTCTACACATGATTTAAAGAACAAGAACTGAAACTTGCAATAAAATAAGAATTAAATGATGGCAGTAGTAGACCAATATATAAAGTTACGAGGTGACTAGCCCCTCAACAAACATGTCTCGTTTTGTCTATATAGTGCTTTATGGATGGGAAAAGGCTTAGATGAGTTGAGTTGAGTTGAGTGCTACTTCATGGATCAAGGTATCAATTGTTAAAGTTTGTAAATGCTTCACTACTGAAAGTCAATCTGATATCAAGCCTCCATAAATTAGACTTGGCGCTGAATTTAAGGAGAAGGTAAATTATCAGCAAGAGAGGAGCCTCTCCCAGAAAACTTACAGGGCACCTAGAAGGTACAAGACCTACTACAGCTCTCAAGATAAGAATCCTCCATACAATGATGGTGTAAATCAAACACAACAGATACAAACTAAAAGAACACAAATCACACTACCTCTATTATACAATCCAAGCCTATAGCTCCCATATCAAACTAACAACAAATCATTCGCTAAGAGTTTGCACAGTAATTCTTGATGGTTTTGGCACAATGAAGAAACTCAACTCAACTCATCTAAGCCTTTTCCCAACTACATGAGATCGCTACATGAATCTGCTTCTTCCACTCTGCTCTATTTAGGAATAAGTCAGCATTTAAATTACAAATAGTTATATCTTTTTTAATTATTTTTGTCCATGTTAGTTTAGGCCTACCTCTACCTCTATCCTTACCATGGATTGTTAAAAGATCACATTAAGGGATCTGAAGTTTTACGCTGGCTGTCAGCTGGCACAATGAAGATAACATGATGGATGCAAGAGTCATCTTTGCTTTTTTCCTGTTTGTTCCTTTTTCTTTTCCTTGTTCAAGGGGTGATAAAGCAGATTAACAGGCAAGTGATGATGCAAGTCAGGTTTAAGATGTAGATATGAACCAAAAGTAACAAGAAACCAGTTTATCAAGACAAAACACCAGTAAAGTAGACCAGCCACCAATTTACAATACTCAGTAAAATCTGGGTTGTTGCCATAATTGTGATTATGTGATCACCATTTGTAACTTTGGGTGGCACCAAAGAGAGAGACTGATCGGATCATAGGTGTATACAATTGCAAGATTGCTACAGCCCACAGGTGCACTATGAGAAAAGGTAGCCTCCTGAAATAACTGTGTACAGAAATAGCCCTAACGGTGGAACAAAAATAGGCTAACTGTGTACATGGGCTAAAAATGTTATGGAAAGGGCTGTAACGTGAAGATGCTAATTGTGTACAACGGCAGTCAAGCAAAGGACCTAACAAAATAAAAGGAAAAAAAAGGTATTACATCAACTAGACAAGAAAAAGAAATTAAGTTCAACTTCCCAAATGCATACAGGCTTAAAGTATGTGTGCAGCTGGGGATATTGCCGTTAATAGGACTAAATATTGCAGCACAACAAACCTAAATCTTTTTTCTGAATAGTAAAGTTTATGGTTATTAGTAATGTTTATGGTACTGGTATCAGGCCTAAATCAGTATTGATAAAAGGACCCTGGAGGCAGACACTACAAAATAAAGCAACAAGTTATTATCTCAAGATAATGTTTCCCATGATCATTTGAGAACTAGAAATTTTATAGATGTAATTTCAATGGTCATCCAACAACCCAAATGGCCAAGATAACCAAATGCCAATAGGATCTACCAGATATCATACTGATGCCTACACATGGATGGATTTAAAATAGGGAGTTCCTCAAAAAATTAGGAGATAACAGCAGGGGCATCAGATTGCAAGATTGTTATCGAATGTGAGGATTATGTGTATCTTGCCTTCATAACTAAGCAAACCAATGCAGAACCAACTATTAAAGGATATGCAAGGGAATAGTGGGCAAACCATGGTGCAATGTACTCTCCCTCCTATGCCCAGACACAAGTCAGGAAAATATGTAAAATGGTCAGGTGGAATTACTGCCAACTGAAAACTTCAATGGAAGTTTGATAAAGTGATAATTTCTCAATTAGATACTACTTATATTACCTCAGCTCTGTACCGTAAAGACTCCACAGCATTCTTAGTAAGTGAAGGGAAAGGAGCAAAAGAGTTTGAGGAGTCTTCGTTTCTGTCATCTCCCAACATGAGTTTGATTTCTTCAAAAATTTCTTCCTCTTCTGGAGAAACCTATTAAACCGTGAACATAGGACAATATGGGAATATTAAACATGTGAAAAAGAAAAATGCAATCTCTACCTTACAATTCTTCCAATAACATAAAGCTTCAATTTTATCGGGAAGAAGCAAACTAAATAAGTCCGTTAAACAAGTACTTCAAATTACAAAAAATCAATGCTGAGTAATAAATAAAAACTGCTGCAAGCTGGTAAGATAGCTTGTTAAAAGCTTAATCTAGTATTTAGCTTATCTACATCTACATTGCATGCACACTTACAAGAGACACTGAGGCACCAGTGTTATGAGCTCTTCCTGTGCGTCCAATCCTGTGAACATATCCAGCTGAGCTCTGCGGCATGTCAAGATTGACTACCTAAATAAAGTTCAGAACAAGACACGTTAAATGCAATAAATGTGAAAAAGATGTTGGCAACATTCTAACATTAAAACTACAAACTCGTACGATTGCACACAACATTTTGAAGTTAAAAAAAAAAAGGCCAGTCATACATGGAATCACAAATTTGTTATTCAAACAAAAAGTGCATTTATTGTGTTATTCAGTGATTCATGGATTCATAGGGTTATCTTTATAAAAAAAAAACACTATAACCATACATACAAGCCAACTTTAGGTGATGTGGGAAGGCTAAGTCCATGTCTATTCTTATGTCCCTGAAATAATTTACATGCATGCCACTGCACATTAAGACTTTTATAATCCCATATGTGATGCTTATATACCATTATCTATTAGATGAACTTCAGAACTCAAACTTGAATGCAAATTTCTTGTAGCTTCAGCCAAATGTTACCTTATGGCGTACTACATAATGGTGTGAACTTAAGTATTAACTTTCACCAGGCCATTAAGAGTCCAGTGATAAAGAATGTTTATAGTGCTAACATTGTGAATTCAAGCCCTTCTTCTCTTTACACAGTCTCTAATGTCAGAAATTCCAAAAAATAATTAATTTAATAGGGGACTGAAATTAAAATAATGTAAGCATTATAGTTTGAGTTCTTTTTATCAACACAACAATATCACTTGTAAGTAGTCAAAGAATGTAAACATCCAAATACAACTGCCTTTGACCTTCAACATACCGTGAAGACATTTTTGAAGTCAATTCCTCTCACAACACCAAATTCTGCATCCAACTTTTGTCTTGACTTTTTCTTTGAATTTCTTGACTGGATGTGATCTTTGCCACTTGTTTGTTCCTTCTTTTTCTGGCCATCATCTGTTGCTATCAAATAATCAAATAACCCTGCATTGAATTCCTAATAACAAATAATTGAAGCACTGATTAGGGAAAATGATGATCAGGGAAAATGATGATCATTATTGTTTATCATAATTCTACATTGGTGTAACCAAGTCTAAAAACATAAAGGAAAAAATTCCAAGATAATCACAAATGAAAGGTAGAGAACTAGAAGTAAAAAGTTCTCATCAAAACAAGGATGATTAAAGAAACTTTGCATGATAAATACAAAACATAAGGATTATTTAATAAGTCAGAATATGCCATCAACTCATTAATACTTCCAGAGTCACCCAACTTAAATATTGTCAAAACCAACAATAAAAGATCAAGTTGGAATTTACACATTTCTCTTGTTCATGTCACCAACTGCAAACAAGGGTACACCGCATATGTGAGACCATAACTCAACTTAACTCATCTAAGTCTTTTCCCAACTATATGGGTCGGCTACATGAATCTGCTTCCTCCACTCTGCTCTATTCAGGACTAAATCAACATTCAAATTACAAATAGTTATATCTATGTGAGGCCATAACTCAATATTATTATTAATGTGAAACAGGTATGACGGTTTTTCTTAAAATTTGCATAATGGTTTGCAAAATCATTCTTAAAAATCACAGACATTAGAAACAAGATCGTTAATATGGCTGGTTGTGTTGCTCTTCTATGGTATGCATCAGGTCAATGGCATTGACTGTGATAAGCCCATCAAACTTATTGTGGTAACTTACATCTTCAATAAGTGGAGAGTAAAGACAAAGATCTTCACCATGATCTCTCCATGGAGATCTTAGACACCTCAGCTGCAACAGGATAGGTCACAGCCCAGGATAAAGCCTTTTCTTTTCCCCTTTTTTCTTATTAGAAAATGAGTTTGATGGTTGGATGTTGGGGAACTAAGGCTAAAATGTGGTGGGTCTTTTGGTGGTGGTGCCAACATGGTAGGGGAGAGAGAGAATTGGAGCTGATGGTGGTTTAGTTAGCGCCAAAAAGTGGTTTCTACTGCATTATTGCATCACTTGAAAACATGCTCCTTGAGTTGCAGTGGTAAATAAAATCGCAGATTAATAATTAAAAGATCTTTGATGAAACAACGAAGGGTTGTGAAAAAGCTACATTCAGAATTTAAGGCCATGCCAGCAGGTGTTAGGACTGCATATTGAACCTTTTGGTGTAAGATCCAATCAGAAGTCTGTTACCCCATTTGATTAAAAAGATGCAGATATAAACATGTTAAGATATAACAAAATTTTGGTTCCCACAAAGCTAAGCAAGAGCAATGTTTGTAGTAACAACACAAACCATAGAGTTCTATTTAGTGGTTGGCATAAAAGCAACATCTCAGCCTGAATCCTCTTGAGGACTTAGTTAATTACACTCATTTATATAAGTCACACTTCCATTTTTTTCTCCCCCAAGAAAGCCACAAAATGGTGCATTCAACAAAAAGAGAGATGGTATATGCAACCCTTTATATCACCATTAAAGAAAAAAAACCTGAAGGCCCAGCTGTTCAAAAAAGTATAGCAGAACACAAGGAGTTGAAGTAAGCATACCTCAAGAATATGAAGTCGCGAATTTTGAGGCAACTCAGCATTTAATACACCAGATCTTATCCCAAACTGTGACAAGAAAAGTACCTCACTAAGATTATGATAAATATGCAGGCACAAAAAAAAGTTGAAGTAAACATGCAAGATACAAATATGGTTCGATTAAAGAACCAATATTAACAATGCCTAACAATATAGCAAATGCAAGCTAATGCATGATACCAAATGCATCATATTCCTTTTTGCTGCATACATTTGTTCCCAGATGTTTTATTCTTTACTTTCAAGTAGCCTAAGGGGTACCTCATATGAATACATTGCTGATGTTAGACGTATGGACTTATTAATAGTAAACTCACTTAAGGACTCAATCCATCAAATGTAATTGGCATTTCCAGATGGTTTAAGGGTGAGATTCATACAGATATGATTTTTATCAGATTATATAAGGTAAATAGCTTTCTCATTCTGCCATTTGAGCAGTCACCTGAGTTATGATGCTGAAAGAATCACCATTAGCACCAACCTTTTTCATAGCCTCTGTAGTCAATCCCCATAATGTATTGTTGCTGAACATTTCAAAACCAAATTTTCTAACCATTCCAAACCTGCCTAAACTTGAAATAACAAGAGCATTTCCAATAT
Organism: Calamus simplicifolius; assembly: GCA_900491605.1. NCBI lineage: Eukaryota > Viridiplantae > Streptophyta > Magnoliopsida > Arecales > Arecaceae > Calamus > Calamus simplicifolius. The sequence continues at coordinate 187,176 of UESW01005036.1, read as the reverse complement.
AATTACAAGCCCAGTTTGGTGTTCACACTTACAATGGCCTACCTCCTTCTAAATAAAATACAGTTTTTCATCATCTTTCATTCCAGAACACCTAACTTGATGCTTATGATGAATACATGCTAACAGACCTGCATGTAGGATGAATTTTGTATTGTTCAGACTTAGTCAGGGTAACACATCTGAAAATTTTGGATCTTTTTAGATCAGACATAGCCCAGTTGCATCCCACCCATATGCTCTAACTATAACAAAAGGGTCTAAAGCAGCCAGTTGTTAAGGTCACCGAACACCAAAAGCTTCTCACTAGCATACAAAAGCAAGAAATTTCCAGTGGTATTCAGCATTTTGCATTGGCCATTAAATCTTGAAGTCAATCAAATAAGCCCCTTAATTTTGGGCAAGATGATAATCGCCATAAAGCTTCTCAACAAACGATATAGTTCATAGTCCCTACAAGTCAAGCTTGAGAGCTATATATAAGAACAGTGAATAGATTTTACTGATTGATCCTAGATGCTGGAAGTGCAAGAGAATTAACAAGGAAGCCCAGGCATGCAAATGAATATATGTAATGGATAATAGTTTTTACTAGTTTACAAACAGAAATCAAGGTGGAAGCAAGTACAAGTACAATGAGCAGCGTTCAATATCAAAAGTTACCAATCATATCCTAGAGGTCACAAACTAAGCAAGGTTTGCCAAACTGTTCCAAACCACCTGATTTGGAGTGTATTGATTGAACCAAGCCAGGATCTAGGACACTTCAGCCTCCGAATTCCGTCTCATGATCAAACCGATCCAGAAAATGTTGAACCAATGGATTCCACTTGGCTCCAAGCTGTACAGGCTGACAAACACTGATTTGCCACCATGCCGGTCACAAACTGAACCAGGCCCAACCCCTGTTTTGGAAAAATCCCTGCTCAGTAAAATTGACCACTCTCCTCGCCTCTCTTTCCTGCAAGGGACGGTAGGCCCAATCCCAACCCCATCTCCTCCAGTGGGAAAAGCCTACCACTGTCATCAGCCAGAGCAGTGGCATACCTCACATTGGTGGCAATAAGGTTCTCCCCCCTCCTGTTACTCCCCTTCCCCCTCACCAACACCTCTGACGGCACCATCTCAAGTTCATCACCTAAGATCTCTCACCCATGCACAAATTTGCAGCATTCTGCCATTCAATCGCTTCTCAAATCCTAATCTGACGAAATTAGAGACAAAAAAGCAGCTCTACTTCAAAGATTTCTCACTGAATTCCCCAAAACCCCATAGAAATCGCTCCATCCCTTGAAGCCTCCAGATTCTCTCTCCTTGCTTTAAGTGTACAAGAGCCTAACAGGTACTATGTTCATTATTGCCTCTGTATGGTACAATAAGATACAGTACCAACCTAGTACCTGATCGATATGGGTCAAGGTGCGGATACCACTAGTCTTGAATCTAAGCTCAACTCAACTCAACTCATCTAAGCCTTTTCCCAACTACATGGGGTTGGCTACATGAATCAGTTTCCTCCATTCTGCTCTATACAGGACTAAGTCGACATTCAAATTACAAATAATTATATTTTTTTAATTATTTCTGTCTATATTAGTTTAGGTCTACCTCTAAGCCTTTTTCTAAAATCATGTATTGCTTAAAACCCTATATACACTAAGCATAGCCAAGCCAGGCTTCCATCCAATCACATTTGCAAGAGATTAGAGCCTCACGTTTGAACTAAGGATCAGTAACAGATTTTCTATTGGATCTGAAATGTTAACTTCTGCCATGATTTTCTATATGGTAAACCTCTAATATATACACTACCAGTGCATGCAAACTTTGAGAACTTTCAGAAGCCTGCAGTGGTAAATAACTCATAACACAGCAGATCTAGTAGAGTTCTTTGTGCCCAAATATGGGAACGATAAACAAGGAGATTTCAGCAAAACTGATATTAACCAAGTGTATTTAACTCCTTATAGTTCAGGGGAGACAAGGAACCTTAGTAAATTCCATAACAGCATTATGTTTAGTGGATACAAGCAAAGCAAGGGTAAGTAGGAGTTAGATTGCAAGTATGTAGGAAGAAATTTAGGAATATTGCTGGCAATGAATAGAAAATAATTCAAAATGGCGACCATGAGCAATTTAGGCAATAATCTCAGAGGTTTCAAGCTCAAATTAAAGGGTCTAAGAACAGAATGAGGTTCCAAAGAAGATGTGGATGGAAGAAGTAGAGAGACTAAAGATGTCTTTGTTTGGGAAGATTCAGCCTTGGATAGTGACTTATGATAAAGAAAGACCTGTAAAGAAAATGACAGATACATTAAAAAAAGTTTGCTTCAATCATCGCTTACATTCAACTCTCAGGAAAAATGGTTTTAAGCAAATAGGACATTCGGACATTGAAGAATAACAGTGAGAATAAAGGAGGCATGAGTTGTTTCTGATTTTAGTTAGTAGTCCTAAATAGAAGAACATCACATTCTTTTTTCCTAGTGTGTTTTCAACATAGTATGAAGACTTGCAAATTCATAACTTATCTAATACTTGGCTGGAAAGTAGGTTTCATAAATATCTTTACAGGATTTTGATTTAATGGAGAAAGATTCGTTCAACATTGCAAGCACTTCTAGATGGCAGTAAGGGCTACAAGCCCTGTGAGAAAAAATAGTAGATTTCTATTAAATAGAATGGCTGTCATCTGCTTTAACTACTCTGGTTACCCATATGAGTTTTCAGAAACTCGATGAGCTCTTAGAATCATTGACAACCCTAGCAGCCTACACAATGCTAATATCAGAGCATACTGAGTAGTCAGAGGTCTTCCTGTGAGTCGCAACAGTCAAAACAGACTAAAGAATCAAGTACCATCTAAGGCACCAAAATGTTTCTCACGGTAACTACTTACTATTAACTAAGAGAAATGCTTAAGACAATTAAAGACCACAACAAATAGTTTGATATTAATTAATCCAAACACTTTCAAAAAAGAACATGGCTGGGATCAGATCACATCATTATACATACATATGTACATGCTTAGATGTGAGCATACCTGCTCCAGAAAGAGTTTTAATCTATACCCCATGTCAATAGAATTGACAAATACTAGCACTTTTTTCTGAACAAGCTCCAACTTCAACAGAGCAAGAATGTAGAGTAGCTTATCACAACCACTGCATGAAATCTGGGGGAAAAACAAATGAATGAGAAACTAAATAGTTGCAATAATTAGTCACTATATAATTAGAAAGGCCAATGACAGAAGTACTAGTATTAGAATTAAATATGAAAGGCTATATCCAAATAATGAAGCATCAAACTTGAGCATGTTTGCAATAAGATAGCTTAATATTGCTTTATCAGAAATGAGGTAACTAGATTGAACAAAAATAAGAGAAATACATATATGTTAATCTATGTTGTGAAATTAATCATTTAACTTCCAGCATGTTTGGCTTTTGTATGTGTGCGTGTGTGTTTGCATCTGTTTGGATGGGTCTATGTCTAAGATGCCCACCATCCCACCTCAAGGGAAATAAAAAAGTTTGTTTAGCAAAAAGGATACTATTGGCATGGTTGCTTGGTAAAACTAGGCTGGATTGAGTGAGAAACCAGGTTATCAAAAGAACTATAGGTGTTGCACCAATTAATAATGAAATAATAGAGAATAGTTGAGAATTCAAGGTCCGCAAAACCAGTATTGAAAACCATACCAGTAGATTACCGATTCGATTTGATATAAGTCAATATGCACTCTTTACTGAGACAAAGTACTAACACTTTTCTCACTCTTAACCATAATATAACTCAAAATTGGATAATACGGATCAGTACTAGATGGTACAGAATGGTGCTACTCAGTTCAGTTCATACTGAATCAAATCTCAGTACCTTAACAATATAGTATGATACAGTATAAGTCAATACAACAGGCCTTGTTTAAGATGGTATAGTTGCAAAATTCAAGGTAAAGAAAATTCAATTTTTTACTATTTAGAGATCAGATGAGATGTGTATGGTAGTTGAAACCAAGTCTTCTGCGTCCCTTCTTCACTCTCTCCACCGTCCTTAAACTCCATGTCTCTATGCTATCTCATTAAAAAGTTTAAGAATGCAATTGTGCCATTTATTGTTACAAACACTACCTGATTTCTCTCCTAGTGGTCCCATCTTATTTTTTAAGATAATTATTGTCATTTTGTCCTTCCTCACTCTTCTTCTTATTAAATGGAGATACCATCCCCATCATTTATCTTTTTCATAGTATGTAGCTCTAGGATGCCCATCATCTAACCTGAATTACTGAAACATTTGTTGGCACCAATATTACCATATGCTAAGTGCAGAATAAAAGATTTTCAACCCAAAGTAAATATTTCAATAATAATACTTAAAAAGGCAAGTAATTCCTCTTTTCCTCAGTCTCAACATCCTCTTTTTATGTATGTATAAGAAATCTCCACAGCAACTTAATAAGGAAAAAACACAATAATATATTGGTTTACTTGTTAGCCTATTTCCAAGTTAGTTAATTACTTGGTATTTCAATTAATAAAAATATAGACAAACTAGAGTTTCATTCCTTTTTGGGGATAACTAATGATCATAAAACATGACTAGCAATCTATATGAAACAAAACAATTTTTTAATGAAAGTTGTCATCAAAATATTAAAGGAAAATAGTAAGCACTGATGGCAAAAGTTCCCGGATTAAAAAAAGAATTTAATTAAAATTATTACTGCAAATATGATATTTTTTATCTATAGTTTCTATTCACTCTTAATGTTACGAGAATAAAGTATGGTGGCATCCTAGTCCTGCCCCTGGTGGTATGGGCATGTATATTGAATCTCAAAGGGGCTCCACTACAAAGGGATGCCCCATTCATTGTCAAAGCACTTTAAAAAAAGACCTAAAATAATAAGGATGAAAGTCATGAAAATTATATGGAAAAGCACGAAATGACATTGGAGAGACTCCTAATTAAAAATGCTAAGCACTTGAGGATTCATGGAGTCAACCCCAAATAATTGGGGCAAGGGTTATGCTTATGTTTATGTGCACATAATTACAAGGTTAACCATGTCAGCATGAAAACACAATCTTTCATCATTCTGTGATAATTTATTTGACCAAAGGCTGATTATTACCCAGAATTGTTGGACACTTTTTGGAATAATGTCGTCCTTAGAGTCACCAATTTCTGATAGAGTCAGGATTACAGGATTATGCAGCACAAGCTTCTTCAATTTCTCAACATCAGAACTGCCAAAGTTTACAAAAACGCATAGAAGATAGAATTTAATGATGAACTTTAAAAGCCCTAGAACAAGAGAAGATGAACCACTACAATTTTGATGATAAATTATCAATGAGATATACAGTTCAACAAGTCACAATTGTAAAAGCATTTGATGCGCACCGATTGAGTTGTCAAATTAGGCCATAATTGCACAATTCAATTATCCATAAATTCAACTGAGCAATCTTGCCTTTGTTTACAGACTTATCAAACAAGCCTAGGTAAAGGATTCTAGTTGGTCCCATCACTCTTTTTGCATACAAGGTCTTCAGATAAAATTCTAAATAACTTGGATAAACTACTGAGTGATACAGAAAATACATGACTATGTCAAAAAAATACAGACCCAACCTCATGGTTATAGGCAAATAGCTAACCATTTCAAGACTGCAGTTAGCATGAAACAGAAACATCTCACTCAAAATAACAACAACAACAACAATGATAATAACAAAAATAACATTATTATTATTATAAAAACAACAACAAACTCACTCAACAGATTCAACACTTTTCTCACAATATTCCTTTGACTACGTGTTATCTGTGAGCAGGATATACAACAATAGTCATACAAATTAAGGATGCATTTCGGGTGAGATCTCTTAGCTACTAAATAGTATAGATAATACAAACCATCAAGAAAGCTCAAAAGTTATTTTGAATTTATTTTAGAACTTTCATGTTGGGAAAAGGCTTAGTTGAGTTGAGTTTAGAACTTTCATGATTTGCTCAAGAAGCATCATCTCTCTTAATAATAAAGCATGAGACAGAATTCCAAATTTCAGAAAACGTAGATTTAAACACAAAAAAAAAATACAATATATGAGTTCACCATTTTGCTATGCCTGAATTCTGATAAAGTATCAAATAAACTGGATAGATTATTTAAGTCATATGTGCATTCATCACTGAGTTTAGAACCAAAAAAGAAAAAGAAAAAGCAACCTAAACATAACACTTTAAGTAATAAGATTAGAGGAAGACAAATGTAGGATAATAGCAGAAGTGTCCTTTGTTTGACTCATTAAGGTTAATAAATTGAGTGCCTGTGCAGATTGGCTTGTATTAACTACGTTTCTAGAAGTACATCAAGGTATATGGAAAAATTTGATACGAAAAGGCATCACATAATATGTAAAAGGACCAGTAAAAGATTACTTCATTCAACCTTGAAGTTGCAGACATTAGGAGACATTGACATCGTCGTGGCACATGGGGAATAAGTACTTTCAAGTCATCCTCATAGCCATACGATAATAGAAGGTCAGCCTGGAATTAAGGTCCAATCTTCAAATTCTGAGCAATGGAATATAACCAAGAAAATAATTGCAAAAAATCATGTAGCAACAGAGTCAGCTTCACACCTCATCAAGAACCAGCATTGAAAGTGAATCCTTGATGCTTGATGTCTGAAGGACACCTTTTGAAATGCATGTTGAAATGCAAGCTGGAGTGGAGACCACAATATCAGGTGGCCCAGCCAGTGCTGTATTCTGCAAACAAAATAATGAATCAAGGAACTACAAAAGATTCCCACATAATCCACCAAGCAGGATTTAATTTGCGGCCTGCCTAACGAGCAAAGCATCTCTTCAACAAATTTTAATATAAAGAACATTTCTAAACAATAAGAACGCACCATATCTGCAACTGGCATGCTGGCTATCAATTGCACCACTTTCAATTGAACTCTACAGAATTCTAGGAGAGATGACGCCTCATTATAAATCTGAAAACAAGAATTGAGTCTCAACCACACCAAGCCATCAAAATCCAATAACAACAAAAACAACTCCTCCATCAAGAGGTTTTTCTAGAGCTCGGAAACAGTGATATAAAGCTCAGCACCTGCTGGCAAAGCTCCCGTGTTGGCACGAGGATGAAGGAACTCGGAGCGGCCTTTCTCGAACCGCTATCTGAGAATAGCTTCTGCAGCATCGGAAGAAGGTAGGCAAAGGTCTTCCCTGAGCCCGTCTTGGCCCGAGCCACGACATCCTTGCCTTCCTACACGAACAAACCACAGCGGCCCATCGTCTCAGTGATCAAAATTGTTTCTTTTTACAACAAAATACTGAATCAAAGTAATTAAACCGCCAATAAACGATCTTGCAGAAGTCAGGTCAGAAATAAATAGAAAGATCGAAATCTCTAGCGTATTAGGATTTTGAACATATTTCGGGAAAACAGCAAACTGACCAAGATCAACGGGATGGCCTCGCACTGGATCAGGGTGGGCTCGGTGATGGCCTTCTTCGACAAAGCCCGAACCAATCGGGCGTCCACGCCCAGCTCTTCGAAACTTACCTCCTCTTCTGCACGTCCGTTTTCTTCTTCCTTTCCCTCGCCTCGGTTTCCCTCGGGCAAAACCCCCATGGCGACTGGTTATTAGGGTTTTAGAGGAGGAGAGAAGAAAGAAGATACAATGTGGCGGCCGAAAGACTGATCAGGGATCAATACATGAAAAGCCTTTGTTACACCGCCCGGTGCAGTAAGTCCTATATGGATACCACTCCTTCTTATTGATTTACATGTATCTCATATGATCTGACACCATGGGACAAAATAGCAAAGGAATAATATTACTTTTTGATCGTATATTCATTAAAAATCGTTCAGCCTTTCACCATTGGTGTGCATACGAAAATGCCTTTCCCTACAGCGTACTTCAACTCGCCATCTTATTTGGATTTTGTTGATAGAAAACTCTTTCTGATTGTAAAACATTCTTTCTATGGATGATGGTGCCACGGAGCAAGAGTCTGGGGTTGAGGTTGTGATTTATGAGCTTGACAATAGCTTTCAGGATCTCCTACCAGATAAGATGGCGGGTAGAAGTAGGACTGCATGAGGGTGTTAGTTCGGACCAGCATCACCGCCTTGGCGTACCTTGATGGAAGGGGCTCGGTGCGATGACATCGGCATTCAGGAATTGGATGGTTTCGTCTGAAGATCAATGGTCTTTTTGGTGCGGCGATAGCTTTGGAGGATTCATTAGCTTTGGTGCTAGCTTTTGATGATTCATCAGCTTTGGTTCATCTGTGTTCCTTAAACTCTAACTTCTTAACAGCTTTGCTGCTCAAAAAGCATTAATTCAACTAGGGTGTCGTAGGTTTTGAACTAATGCTTTGTCTTAATGTTTTGAACTAGGGTGTCGTGGGTTTTCAACTAGGGTGTCGTAGGTTTTGAACTAATGCTTTGTCTTAACGTTTTGAACTAGGGTGTCGTGGGTTTTAAACTAGGGTGTCGTGGGTTTTGAACTAATGCTTTGTCTTAAGGTTTTGAACTAAAGTGTCGTGGGTTTTGAACTAGGGTGTCGTGGGTTTTCAACTACGGTGTCGTAGGTTTTGAACTAATGCTTTGTCTTAACGTTTTGAACTAGGGTGTCGTGGGTTTTGAACTAGGGTGTCGTGGGTTTTCAACTAGGGTGTCGTAGGTTTTGAACTAATGCTTTGTCTTAACCTTTTGAACTAGGGTGTCGTGGGTTTTGAACTAGGGTGTCGTGGGTTTTCAACTAATGCTTTGTCTTAACGTTTTGAACTAGGGTGTCGTGGGTTTTGAATTAGGGTGTCGTGGGTTTTCAACTAGGGTGTCGTGGGTTTTGAACTAATGCTTTGTTTTAACGTTTTGAACTAGGGTGTCGTGGGTTTTGAACTAGGGTGTCGTGAGTTTTGAACTATGGTATTGTGGGTTTTCAACTAGGGTGTCGTAGGTTTTGAACTAATGCTTTGTTTTAACGTTTTGAACTAGGGTATCATGAGTTTTGAAATAGGGTGTCGTGAGTTTGACTAGGGTGTCGTGGGTTTTCAACCAGGGTGTCGTGAGTTTTGAACTAATTTGTCTTAACGTTTTGAAATAGGGTGTCGTGGGTTTTGTAGGGTGTCGTGGGTTTTCAACTAGGGTGTCATGGGTTTTGAACTAGTTCAAAACCCACGACACCCTAGTTCAAAACGTTAAGACAAAGCATTAGTTCAAAGCCCACGACACCCTAGTTCAAAGCCCACGACATCCTAGTTCAAAACCCACGACACCCTAATTCAAAACGTTAAGACAAAGCATTAGTTCAAAACCCACTACACCCTAGTTGAAAGCCCATGACACCCTAGTTCAAAACCCACGACACCCTAGTTGAAAACCCACGACACCCTAGTTCAAAACCCATGACACCCTAGTTCAAAACGTTAAGACAAAGCATTAGTTCAAAACCTATGACACCCTAGTTGAACTAATGCTTTTTGAGCAGCAAAGCTGTTAAAAAGTTAGAGTTTAAGGAACACAGATGAACCAAAGCTGATGAATCATCAAAAGCTAGCACCAAAGCTGATGAATCCTCCAAAGCTATCGCCGCACCAAAAAACCATTGATCTTCAGACGAAACCATCCAGTTCCTGAATGCCGATGTCATCGGCACCGAGCCCCTTCCATCAAGGTATGCCAAGGCGGTGATGCTGGTCCGAACTAACACCCTCATGCAGTTACTTCTACCCGCCATCTTATCTTATAGGAGATCCTGAAAGCCATCGTCAAGCTCATAAACCACAATCTCAACCCCAGACTCCTGCTCCGCAGCACTATAATCCACAGAAAGAATGTTTTACAATCAAAAAGAGTTTTCTATCAGCAAAATCCAAATAAGATGGCGGGTTGAAGTAGGCTGGAGGGAAAGGGCATTTTCGTCTACACACCAATGGTGAGAGGCTGAACGACTTTTAATGGATGTACAATCAAAAAGTAACATTATCCCCCTGCTATTCTGTCCCATCGCGTCAGGCCATATGGGATCCATGTGGACCAATAAGAAGGAGTGATGCAGCCCACGTAGGACTTGCTGCACCGGGGGCGGTGTACAAAGACTTTTCCTAGGGATATGTATAAACTGGGCCAGAGATGGGTCGGTCTCCAACCGAACCCAGACTGAGCCGACCATTAATTTGACGCAAACCCTGATCCAACTTAGATCCCAAATGATTGGATTCCAAGTATTAGGCTCATTAAGCACTATAATTAACTGATCCTAATTTGACATCCGGAAGTCCGTCTCAATAGGCATAGTCCATCAAATTATTGAAACAAGCGGCAAATTTATGTAGTAATCTGAAACATTAGGCTTGAACATTTCATCAACCATCGTGTTGAGATGGAGCTGGGTATGGCCCGGTCCTTCACAAAACAAGACGAAAATTAAGCTTGCACTAAACCAATTAATTACCACATATATGTACTGAAATTAAGACCATTTATGGTTATAATAGACGAGACGATATGCTTTTAAAGTAGTGAGCTAATGCATCTTTTGGTCCCACTTAACTACATTGAACAAATGTCATGGTTATCTGGCAGTGGCCGGGATCCAAAACCAGGCCACGGGCGATCATACTAGTCTAGTATGAGTCAGATACATCAGATTGCAAAATTTGAAATAAACAGGAGGACATGGTTCACCCATTGTCCATATCCATCCTACATGCTGAGCCACGGCCGTCGCTGCCCAGTCAAGCCGTGTTGGCTTCACGGAATACATGATAGAAGTACAAGTTCTGAAGCATAGTCCAAATAGTTAAGATCACTTCAGGAATCCACTGAATGACAGTCATAGAGTCTCCCTCAGCCTCTGGGCTCGAAGAGTCTGCACCGCATAAGAAATATCAGCCCATGCAGCGCAAAGCTCAGCCATGGGAACAGAGAAGTCCAGAGACCCAAATCCTTCCGCCGCTATCATATTACCCTGTGGACCACGGATGATGAAGGCCGAGCCAGCTAGTCTGCCGCGACACTCCCATCAAAGTTGATTTTGACAAACCTGGAGGAGGGGGCTCCCCGTACGACGGTTCGCTGCCGTAGCAGCACCCCAGAGGCCAGAGGTATCAAAACCAACAGAATGAAGGGCACGGGCACAATCCACGGACATTGATCTAATTTTCCTTATTAGCTGATGAGGAGAGATACATTCCTCCGAAAAGATAATCTGGTTCCTTGATAACCATATCTGGTAAGCAGTAATCGCCCAAAGGCCTCGATTGTGCTGAGGAGCCATCCGGAGATCCTGGAGAAAGATAGGACGAGGAGAACCGTAGACATCAACTCTAAACTCATAGCCCATGAGATACCAAATCCTTCTAGCTCTAGGGCATTTGAATATAGCATGATCGGTAGTCTCGTCCTCCATACCGCATAAGGGGCAGGTCGACTGGATAGGGAGACCCCTACGGGAGAGCATATCACTCGTCGGTAGGCAATCCCACAGAAGCTTCCAGATAAAGAGCTGGACCCTAGGAAGAGTGGGGAGCTTCCATATCCACGCAGCATCCTTTGTACTCTTGAACAAGTGAGATAGCCAAAGTCTGATAAGAATCGGAATCCGCTGAGAAAGACAGAGTCACCAACCTGATGAGAAGCTCCAATCAGTGCTATCGAGACAGCCAATTCCTGAATGAGAGTGACCATCTCCAATCATGATTCTCCAGAGTCGCCAACCTGGCAGACCTCCTGGACCAGCTCGCATGAGCTCATCGGAAACGAAGCATGTCTGGCCAGCCACCTTCCATCATGAATAGGCATGTGTCCCGATGAATACCATGCGGTCAGATAGTCCCGTATTCGATAACATATAACCGTGGTAATCCCCATCATGATCAAGTGCCAACCGTCGATGCGCTTCTCAAGGTCCACAAAATCAATCTTCCAGTCATGGGGGTCAGTCAGTGATTCGTTCTGAAGTCTGGAGCCATCGACCTTCTCGAAGCCTGACAATCATCATTTTCAGATGCCTTACAATCAGACCCGTAAAAGGGACAAGTACTGAGCTTGATATCATCCGCAGCCACATCATCCCCGTAATCCAACCACTCACCCATTGTTCTTATTCTGCATCCACGAAGAGAGCTTAATGGCCATAAGACATAACAATGAAGCATAAACTCCTGAGTGATCATTATCCGATATAGAACCTCTGAGTGTTTCTATCGAGAAGCTGCAGATCCATAGTAGTACATAGAATCGGATTTGGCGTTTAGGCACAGGCTGAATGCTTAGATTGGATTTTGGATAGCCTGGCCGTCCATCCGGCCCAGGAGCCTTATTCCCCAATGGGAACAGGCCTAAGAACGATCCTACCTTCCTAGATTGGATGTTGCCCAAACTTTCAGACCATCATGAAGAAGCTGAGAACGAATATGGAGAATATCCTCCCCCTGCATCCACTATCAGAGTAGCCATCACGATCGAATCCACTGAACTCTGGATCGGACTGATGATGATAAGATCAATGAATGGCGCAAATAAGGACTGACTAGCAGTGTCTGCGACTAGGACTTAGGCTGCATTACCCCGAAGGTGACTGGGGATAGTAGACTGATTTCCCCATCCGAGGATCCTCCAGTAACAGCTGGAGCCACTGAGGAGTTGCCAGAGACTCGAACGCACCACCGAGATCACCCAGACTGAGCCTGGATCCACTAATTTGATCAAATGATCCAACAAGTATTAGGCTGATTCACACCAAGGTGAGCTGATCCTAAAGCACTATAGACTTAATCTGATCTGCATAGTCCGGAAGTTATCTCAATAGGCAGACTTTATGTAGTATATCAAAGTTATGTATCTGATACTAGGGCAAATCTTCATGATTAACTGGTCATACCAAAACATCTAGCTGTTGAACATTTGAGCTGGGTTATCCGTGCCTTGATATGGCAGCTGGGTTCCAATGAGACCCCGTGGCCTTCCACAATAGAAATACGAAAATTACCCTAGCATCTATCAACTACAATTGAAATTAGGCCACCAATCACTGAATACTGAAAATATAACCTTAGACTGAGAATTGGTGATATGACTTTTAGATGCTTACTTCAAAGTGAGAGTCATGCATAGATCTCTTTGGATCCTCACGTTAACTACGATTAGAACTGACAGATGTCAAACAAGATGTGGGCAAGGATTATGCCAAAATGGCAGTGGTTTCGCAAAACCAGGCTTTCAAAATGCTTCATGTAGCAGGTCCTTGGTCACCCGTGTGAACAGAGTTTCAGATGATGACTCACCGCCAAGACAAGGAAAAGTTGGCCATGGAATTTGAATTTAGGTCACGAGAAGAATAATACTATACTTCCAGAGAAAGTGCAGGCCAGAGGAAGCGCAACACAAACAGAGAATGCTTGTGGGCGCGGGCCATGGCACTGGGGGCGCGTAAACCTTACCCCTATTCCCATGTGCCTGCCCTTCAACCACTCCACATGCGCCAAAGGCCAACAGCAAAAACGCGGTTTGGGACCCCCGCCCCTGACCCCGAAATCTTATAAATACCCGCAACTCTTCTCCCCTCCATCCCAGGACACACAACCGCCCTCATGGCTCCTAGTGTTGGAAGAGTTGTTGCTGTTGCACTAGTGATGCTGCTGGGTGTGACCATAAGCTCAGCCACTAGAGCCCTGTTGACTCTGAAGGCAGGAACTTACGGTGCTGGCCACGGCATTGGTGGCGGTGCCAGCTACGGAACCGGAGGTGGAGTTGCAGTTGCCGGAGGTTATGGTGGTGGATCCGGTGCCGGCTATGGTGCAGGAGGAGAGCATGGAGTTGGTTACGGGAGTGGTGGTGGAAGTGGCAGCGGAGCTGGGTATGGATTAGGGGAGTATGTTGGTGGCTCCGGTGGTGGTAGCGGAGGAGGCCGTGGTTACGGTGCCGCAGGAGGAGAGCATGGAGTTGTTGTTGGTTTTCAAAAAAAAAAATACATATATATATATATATATATAGCTAATCAACTGTCAGGCGAAACGGTACCATACGATTTTTTTTTTAGCAATTACCGCTAGCTTAAGGCTCAACTGTAGCTCAGCCTCCAGCTTCAGCCTCGGATTCGACTCGGCTTCCAGCTTCAGCCTCGGATTCGAATCGGCTTCCAGCTTCAGCTGTGGGTTCGGTTTGGCCTCCAGCTTCGGCCTCGGATTCGGCTTGGCCTCCAGCTTCGGCCCGGATTCGGCTTGGCCTCCAGCTTCGGCCCGGATTCGGCTCGGCTTCCAGCTTAAGCCCGGATTCGGCTTGGCCACCAGCTTCAGCCGTGGGTTCGGCTTGGCCTCCATCTTCGGCCTCGGATTCGGCTTAGCCTCCAGCGGATTCTTGGGCCCCGGATTCGGTTTGGCCTCCAGCTTCAGCCCCGGATTCGGCTTGGCCTCCAGCTTCAGCCCGGATTCAACTCGGCTTCCAGCTTAAGCCCGGATTCGGCTTGGCCACCAACTTCAGCCGTGGATTCGGCTTGGCCACCAGCTCCAGCCGTGGATTCGGCTCGGCCTCCAGCTTCGGCCTCGGATTCGACTCGGCCTCCAGCTTCGGCCTTAGATTCAACTCGGCCTCTAGCTTCGGCCTCGACCGACGCGGCCACGATATTTCTAGCACCAAAACATTTATGGCCTCAAAGGCCACGCGCATCCACTTTAAGGCATTTATCGTCTTGTTCTCTCCCGTATTAAAGCACTTATGGCTGCCACGTTGGCCACAGCACTTCCTCTCGGCTCCAGCATCGGCTTCTGGCCTCGCATCGGCCCCGGCTCCAACATCGGCTTCTGGCCCCGGCGTTGGCCCCGACTCCAATTCCGGCTCCGACTTCAGCCATCGACGCAGTTCAAATCATGAAGCCGGACTTCAATGCTAAACAGACTTAAAACTACGGCGCGATCTACTTGCCTACCTTTTACCAAAATCACGAGCAGTTACAAGCGCTGCGCAGTTGCCGATATACGCGGCACCCATTCAGCAACAGCTCACCTGTCCACCGTTCTCGGGGCTCATCCTAACAAAGCAGATTCAAATATGGTAAAGGTGACCCCCTGGACATGTATAAAAAGAGGACTCGAGCTCAACGCGGGGGATCTCTTTCTCTCTTTCAAGCTTTACTCAGATACCACATTCCTGTTCTACAACCCACTGACTTGAGCATCGGAGGGTCCCCATCGGAACCACCGGTCAGGACTTTTTGCAGGCTCTCGAAGGAAGACGGTGACCCCTCTACATCCTCGAAGGCCCATGAAGATCTCAGCTCACCCGATGCTCATCGCGAGTGATTTGGCAACAACAGATTGGCGCGCCAGGAAGGGGGGTAGCAGACAACGTTCACCTTTACGCATCTGCAACCCCTCGATTTCTGTGAGGAAGAGGATGGTGATGACGAGAGCTCAGGAAGCTTCCACCAGCCATGCCACGGAATGCCTTCCGCGGGCTGAGCAATCAGAGGCCAACACCCATGTTTCGCCTCTTGCACCACCACCGGCTGGCCAGTCCGATCGGCTTGATGTCCTGGCTAGTCAGGTACAAGATCTGATGACGGTGGTGCGAGGACTACAGGAACACTGCTTCGCCGCCATGCCTGTGCCACCTCAACCCCCTCCGCCTCATAAGGAGGGTCATGAAGCCAGTCAGCTTCATCAGGGCAGGACTCCTCCTGAGGCCTCCCATCACTCGCTCCCCGAACCTTCCCGTCGGGAAGCCTCAAAGCGACAGCGGTCCCTCTCCCGCCATTCTGATCGTTCTCACAGGCGACACAGTGAGAAGGAGCCACGGCGTGTGCACTCTATACACCGGTGGGCCTCTTCATCCTCATCCTCTGACTCTTCTAAAGGAGACTCGAGCAAGAAGGCCACTCGTCGGGCCGAGCAACGGCTTGATGAGTATCATCAGCGATTGGAGGAACTCAACCATCGGATCGCCAACCCAACCGGGGCGGACTACGACCACCATCCCCCACTTTCATAGCACATCATGGAGGAGCCAGTCTCACCCCAGTTCCGTCTTCCCCAACTAGACCCATACGATGGCACGACAGACCCTCTGGACCACTTGGAGAGCTACAAGGTCCTCATACAGGTCCAGGGGGCGACAGACTCTCTCCTGTGTGTTGCCTTTCCAGCCACACTTCGAAAGGCGGCGTGTGCATGGTACTCTCGTCTGCCACCATGCAGCATCAACTCGTTCAAGCAACTCGAGCGATCTTTCCTAGCCCACTTTGATGCATGCCGGAAGATCCCTCGAGTCGCCGATAGTTTGTTCGCTGTCCAACAAAGGAGCGGTGAGACTCTGAAGGACTTCGTGGCTCGGTTCAAGGAGGCTGCGCTCGGGGTCTATAACTTGGAGGATTATGTAGCTACCCTAGCACTGAAGCGAGGACTTCGCCCATCCAGATTTGCATATTCTCTGGATAAAAAGCCCCTCGGCTCTTACGCCGAGCTGCTAAGCTGGGCGCAGAAGTACATTCACGCCGACGAAGCAGACTCTTCTAGAAGGGAGGCCGACAAGAGTTCCAGCAAGAAGTCAATGCCCGTGGAACCTGCTGGAGGACGGTCCAGAAAGCCTGAGCCATCTCGTCGCTCGGATAACTGGCCCCAAACACTTGTTCCCAAGGAACATTTCACACCCCTCCTCGCTCTAATATCTCACATCTTATTAGAGATCGAGGAAGAGCCTTACTTTCGGCGCCCACCTCCTATGAAGTCAGGGGTCCCCTGCAGCAAGGAAGCCTACTGCCGATATCACAGAGACTATGGCCACGACACTGAAGATTGCCGCCAATTGAAAAAAGCTATTAAGGATCTTGTCCAGCAAGACCATCTGGGCAAGTTCGTCCGCCGGGGGAACCCTACTACCGTAGGTTCGTCAGCACTTCCCACGCAATGGATTGTCTTAGACAACGCCCCAACAGAGAAGATGGTGGCCATGATCTCCTAGGGGGCAGGCAGTAGTTCTAAAAGACAGCGAGAGGAGGATAAAAATTCTGTAATTCCCTTCTCCAAAAAAGACCTAGAGGGGGTAGTGAATAAAAACGATGATAGCGTCGTTGTTTCTATGACGATCGCCAAACATCATGTAAAGCGGATTTTGATTGATAGTGGAAGCTCAGTGAATGTTTTAAGTTATGACGCTTGTGTTAGAATGAATTTACATGCAAGTTCTCTTATACCCATCACCACTCCATTGATGGGCTTCACTGGGGATTCAGTCCGGGTCGAAGGAGAAATTACTCTCCCTGTCACAGTCGGAACCCCGCCATGTCAGAGCACGGTTCTCATGAACTTCCTGGTGGTGCGGGTCCCCTTGGCATACAATGCTATTTTGGGAGACCTGGCTTGAGCTTGTTGGATGCTGTCATCTCCACCAAGAGGCTACTTGTGAAGTTCTCCACCAGCGATGGAGTAGGAGAGATGAGGGGAGAGTAAAACCCGGTACCACTCTGCTACCACCTAGCCCCCAGTCTGCAAGAGACAGCATCGGCAACCGCACCTGAACCGATCGACCCCCGAGATGTGGAGAAGAGAGGGGAGCTAGCCGAGCACCTTCTGACCTTCCCCTTGGGAGAAGACCCTGCGAAGACCATCCAAGTCGGGGCATTGCTTCCAGAGGAGGCCCGCGATCAGCTCCTTGCTTTCTTGCGTGCCAACTCTGACATCTTCACATGGTCGTCATCTGATATGCCAAGCATCCTTGAAGAGATAATCACTCACCGACTCAATCTCAAGCCAGAGTATCGACCTGTCCGACAGAAGAAGAGGAGCTTCGCTCCAGACAGGCAGAAGGCTGTCGACGAGGAAATCCGTAAGTTGACAGCTGCAGGCCATATTCGGGAGGTTCACTACCCCGACTGGTTGGCTAACGTCATAATGGTCCGTAAGGCCAATGGGAGCTGGAGGATGTGCGTAGACTTCACCGACCTCAATAAAGCCTGCCCCAAGGATAGCTTCCCATTGCTTCGGATCGATCAACTGGTGGACGCTACGTCCAGCCATGAGACCCTTAGTTTCATGGACGCTTTCTCTGGGTACAACCAAATCAGGATGAACCCGGCGGACGAAGAAGCTACCTCTTTCATAACCGAGAAGGGGCTATACTGCTACAAGGTGATGCCGTTCGGACTGAAGAACGCAGGGGCCGCTTACCAAAGGCTAATGAACAAAGTCTTTGAGAGCCAGATCGGGCGCAACATGGAGGTATACGTGGACGACATGTTGACAAAAAGTGTCCGCGCCACCAGCCATATCGCCGACCTAACAGAGACCTTCGGTAACCTCCACCGATGCCAGATGAGGCTGAACCCACGCAAATGTGCTTTTGGGGTGATGGCCGGCAAATTTTTGGGTTTCATGGTGACCCAACGAGGGATCGAGGCGAATCCTGATAAAGTTCGAGCCATCCTGGACATGAGACCTCCCTCCAACAAGAAGGAAGTGCAACGTTTGACGGGAAGGGTGGCAGCCTTGAGCGTTTTCTGTCCAGGTCCGCTGAGAGGTGCTTGCCTTTCTTCAAGGCACTCCGCAAAGTCAACGGATTCAAATGGACGAGGGAATGCTAGAAGGCCTTCGAGGCACTAAAAGAATTTCTATCCACCCCACCAATGCTATCCAAGCCAAAAGGTGGAGAAGAACTTCTTCTGTACCTCGCGGCTTCTCCCGAGGCTGTCAGTTCCGTGCTGGTTTGCATGGACACTAACGGAACACAAAAGCCGATGTACTATACCAGTAAAGTGCTTCACGACACGGAGACCAGGTATTCGAGGATTGAGAATATTATCTTCGCATTGATCATATCTGCCCAGCGCCTATGGCCCTATTTTCAAGCTCATCTGATCGTGGTAGTCACGGATCAACCACTCAAGGCGATTCTCACTCGTCCAGACACTTTGGGCCTACTGGCGAAGTGGGCGCTTAAGCTGGGAGAATTCGACCTATCTTTCCGTCCCCGGTCGGCTATGAAATCCCAGGTCCCTAGCTTGCAAAAATAATTAAAAACTCAGATCTGCTTGATAACAATCTTGTGCAAGTTTGTTTAGGTAGGAAACAAAATGAGTATATAATTGTCAATAAGCTATGGTTGAGCTTGAGCAGAAACACCTCTCTGATGAAAGGAACCCAGGCCTAAACAACCCATAGTTTGGCTTGGTTCATTTAAGATGCTACTACAGACTAAGCAAGCTTCAACAAAATTAACTTGTAAATTAACTTACAGCAACGTGCTCTAAATGAAGAGGTCTTAAATGTGTGATGTTCTAAAACAAACCTGTGACACCCGATTATGTGGCCTTTCAAAATAAGTGACCATTTTGATTAGTATTTGTTCTTTCTTTTCCCTCTTTCATTTCTTGAACCTTTGCTAATATTTTCTGTGAACTTTTAACTCCAGCTACCTGCACATGCAAGTTGATCTAAAATTGTGCATTCTGTAAGATGTGGCTGCTGGCTCGATCAGCCTAAGTAGTTTATCAAGTAATTCCTATCCAGTAAATCACAGTTAACAATGAGACTTTCAACTCTGGAACCATTAGTCTTGAACACAATGTTCCGTGAATTTTAATTTTCCTTTTTCGAAAAACATTTTTGTTTCCTGATAAACCTGATCCCTATTGTTTGTTTCTCTAAAAGAATAGGCAATCACTTGTTAAGAAAGCTGCAGGCACTTTCTCTTCTCCATTACGGCATTGAATTTTGAAATTCAAATGGGATGCTTGGATGGTTTATATTTATACATTAATGCTTGAACTTACTCATGCTTACTATTTTAAGGAAACCTTAGTAGACCATATTAGAGTATTAAGACATTTTTATATCGAACTTTTTCTTCTTCATTTTTAAGCAGTAAGAATGTTCACTCCATTTATGTTGGCATGTTTTAATAAATCAATTTCTTGGTTCAGTCTTTAAACCACATGCTTAATCTAGTGGAAATTATCTGTTGTTGCTAGAAAAGAAAAGAATGATAGGCGTAGCCATTGGATGATATTTGACAGTAGAAAAAACTTAAATTCATGACAGATGCATGGTTCCAGTATTTTTGTTTGTGCTATTCATCTTTGGTTTCAATCAACCTTCGGAGTTTGTGGATGCTTGGAGCCACTGTCAAGTACTCATGCTCACCTGATTTATTTGGGAATATAAGCATTTGGTTTCTGGAAAATGGTGTCACATTCTACTTTACTTTTGAATGTCACAGGCCTGGAGATCCCAGTTGTTTTGAGTTCAACCACTTCTACATTTAGTGTAGCTCTAGTTGGCAGTGGAAATACAAAGGCAATCGATGAGATTTTGAAAGTGGTCTCACCAACATTGATGGCTTTCATTACACACTTGCCTGCTGTTGAAGGTATCACCAGTTGCATTCTTCTAATTTATCTATAGAGAAGTTGTTGGCTGCTTATAAGGTTGATAGAGAAAGTTGAGGGAGTACATGCATAGCTAAGATGGAGATTCATTCACGTTACTCTTATTAAATAAGTTGACTTTCCCAAAAAGGCAGAAATTGATATGCATCTTTAAAATTAGATTATTAGCTTCCATGTCCTTCCATATTAGCTTAGTTTACATTAGTAAGCACATGTACAATAGGGAATGTTCTGCCATGGCCTAACTGTTCATCCTAATATGTCTTTTGATCCTTGTAATAAAATTCCCAGCCATTAGAAGGCTCCGATTATACTTAAAATTGACATCAAAAGCTTTGTCATTTTCTTTTTTATTTTTCATTGGTTTATATTACTTTAATGAAGCTGCAAATCCTCGAAGTAACTCATTTTTTAAAAAAGACATTAAAATAATTGAGGATCTTCTCTAATTTCTTATATTCATTGATATGTTTTCTGCGATCTTTTAATTTGTTTTTCTATTTCTTCAAATTTTAAGCTGTGAACATTCTGGAATTCTTATTAAATTCTTACTGAAAAATCACTATAAGAAATTATGAAATAGCGATGCAGATTAGCGACGCAAATATTCGTCACAAAATAACGACAGAATTGCGACGCCATTGCGACCCAAGAAATCTACGACGCAATTTAGCGACGCACTAAATTAGTCACTAAATAGCGACGGATTTAGCGACTCCAAAAATTTTCGTTGCAAAATAGCGACACATTTAGCGATGCATGTTAATCCGTCGCTGTTTAGCGATGCATTCTGATGCGTCGCTGTACAGCGACACAATTCAATGCGTCGCTAATGGGTTGCTAAATAGCGACTCATTTAAATTCATGCTAAACAGCGACGCATTCCAATGCGTTGCAATTTAGCGATGTAATTTTGCGTCGCTAAACAGCGACGCATTTCAATGCATCAATTGCATCACTAAACAACGATGCATTTCGATGTTGTTGTATAGCGATGCAAATATGCGTCGCTAAACAGCAACGTAATGGAATGCATCGATGTTTAGCGACGCATTTAAATGCGTCGCTAAGGGTTTTAGGGTTTTAGAGTTTTAGGGTTTAATTAGGGTTTTAGGGTTTTAGAGTCTAGGGTTTTCAGATTAGGGATTCATGGTTCAGGGATTAAGGGTTTCAGAGTTTTTAGGGTTTTAGAGTTTTAGGGTTTAATTAGGGGTTTAGGGTTTTAGAGTTTAGGGTTTTCAGATTAGGGATTCATGGTTCAGGGATTAAGGGTTTCAGGGGTTTGGGAATTTGGTTTAGGGTTTTAGGGTTTTATGGTTTGAGGGTTTTAGGATTCTAGGGGTTTTAGGGTTTTAGGGTTCTAAGTGTTTTAGGTGTTTTAGGGATCTAGGGGTTTTAGGAGTTTTAGGGTTTAATTAGGGATTTAGGGTTTTAGACTTTAAGGTTTTAAGATTAGGGTTTTAGGTTTTAGGGTTTTGGGTTTTAACAGTAGATTTATCATTGGTTTAGATGCATTCGGCACAAAGGCGTACGTGGATCGGACTGAAGGCAGCGTCAGTCCCGGATAGAACCCTATAGTCGGTCATTCGGGCATACTGTGGTGCCATCGGTACACACCGTTTCATTGGGTGGACCGGCCAGCCTAGCCCAATGTACAACTACGAGCTTTTTAACAGCAACACATTTAAATGAGGGTTTAGGGTTTTAGGGTTTTATGGTTTAAGGGTTTTATGGTTCTAGGGTTTTATAGTTTTAGGGGTTTAGGGTTCTAGGGTTTTAGGGTTTCTAGGGGTTTTAGGGTTCTAGGAGTTTTAGGGTTTTAGGGTTTGATTAGGGGTTTATGGTTTTATAGTTTAGGGTTTTAGCATTACAGTTTTAGGTTTTAGGGTTTTGGGTTTTAATTAGGTGTTATCAATGGTTTAGGGCATTTAGGGTTTAGGCTGCATTCTCGGTACAAAGGCATGGATCGGACTGAAGGCATCGTCATCCCGGATAGGACCTTATAGTCAGTCATTCAAGCACACTATGGCGCTGCTGGTGCACACCGTTCCATGGGGCGGACCAGCCAACCCAGCCCAATGTACAACTACGAGCTTTTTAACAACAAAAGATAAACCAAAATATAGTGACACATTGAAATGTGTTGCTGTTTAGCGACTCATTCAAATGCGTCGCTAAACAGTGACGCATTTCAATGCGTCGCTAATTTCATTTTAGGGTTTTAGGGTTTTATGGTTTGAGGGTTTTAGTGTTCTAGGGTTTCTAGGGGTTTTAGGGTTTAATTGGGGGTTTAGGGTTTTATAGTTTATGGTTTTAAGATTATGGTTTTAGGTTTTAGGGTTTTGGGTTTTAATTAGGTGTTATTAATGGTTTAGGCTGCATTCTCAGCACAAAGGTGTGGATCGGACTGAAGGCATCGTCAGTCTTGGATAGGACCGTATAGTCGATCATTCGGGCATACCGTGGCGCCGCCGGTACACACCGTTCCATGGGGCGGACCAGCCAACCCAGCCCAATGTACAACTATGAGCTTTTTAAGCAAAAAGATAAACCGAAATATTTAGCAAGCAAATTTGCGTCGCTAAACAGCGATGCATTCAAATGCGTTGCTAAACAGCAACGTATTGTGTGGGTTGCTGTTTAGCGACACAAATTTGCGTCGCTAAACAGCGATGCATTCAAATGCGTCGCTAAACAGCAACGTATTGTGTGGGTTGCTGTTTAGCGACACAAATTTGCGTTGCTAAATAGCGACATTCAAATGCGTCGCTCAACAACAACGCATTTCAAAGCGTCGCTGTTTAACGACGCAAATAAGCGTTGCTATTTAGCGATGCAAATTTGCGTCGCTAAATAGCGATGCTTTCAAATGCATCGCTAAACAGCAATGCATTTCAATGCATCGCTAAACAGCAATGCATTTCAATGCGTCACTATTTAGCAACGCAAATTTGCGTCGCTAAATAGCAACGCATTCAAATGCGTCACTAAACAGCGATGCATTCAAATGCGTCACTAAACAGTAACGCATTTCAATGCGTTGCTAATTTCGTTTTAGGGTTTCAGGGTTTTATGGTTTGAGGGTTTTAGGGTTCTAGGGTTTCTAGGGGTTTTAGGGTTTAATTAGGGGTTTAGGGTTTTATAGTTTAGGGTTTTAGGATTACGGTTTTAGGTTTTAGGGTTTTGGGTTTTAATTAGGTACTATCAATTGTTTAGGGCATTTAGAGTTTAGGCTGCATTCTCGACACAAAGATGTGGATCGGACTAAAGGCAGTGTCAGTCCCAAATAGGACCTTATAGTTGGTCATTCGGGCACACCGTGGCACCGCCGGTGCACACCATTCCATAGGGCGAACCAGCCAACCCAACCCAAAGTACAACTACAAGCTTTTTAACTGCAACAACTTAAATATATGATATTGGAGCTAGAATTACCTCGGCTACTAGCACCAGACTTGCCTTGCAATATTGGATCCGCTTGTTAAGGGATTTAGATTGTACTAGATTGTACTCAATCCAATTACCGGACTCAAAGAGCTGGCCGGTATTGTTATTTATTGTCACTACCTTCCGTGTCAGGATTGGGTAATTTGCGCACCTGCTGGCTTATTACTTAGATGTGGTAGCCATTTCTTAAGCTCCGTCTCCTGAATCGAACCGTAATTCTCCATCACCCGTCACGATATCATGCATGGTAGGCCCCTACCCGTCTCCTGATTTAGGGGAAATACGTACGGAGTGGCACAAGGCTAAGCCTGACCACCCGATTGGCCACCTAGGAGGTAACCCGCGATAAGAGATCGAAGCGCTACCGAGGACGATGGAGGGGAGAAAGGGGCAGCACCGCCGCCCACGGGAGGTTCCCAAAGGAAGCAGACATGTAAAATCGCGGCCACCCATCACCCCGGGGCTCTAGCGAAACGAGCGACATAGATTACAATATATCAATATATAAAATTATCATTATGTAAAATTAAATATAATAAACTATAATAATTACTTAATAAAATTAATATTTTAAAATATTAATATTTAGATACGCATTAAATATGCATCGCTAAATAGCGATGCATATTTAATGCGTCGCTAAATAGTGATGTGTTTTGCGATGCATGATTATGTGTTGCTATTTAGCGACACAAGTCGCTAAATNCGGACTAAAGGCAGTGTCAGTCCCGAATAGGACCTTATAGTTGGTCATTCGGGCACACCGTGGCACCGCCGGTGCACACCATTCCATGGGCGGACCAGCCAACCCAGCCCAAAGTACAACTACAAGCTTTTTAACTGCAACAACTTAAATATATGATATTGGAGCTAGAATTACCTCGGCTACTAGCACCAGACTTGCCTTGCAATATTGGATCCGCTTGTTAAGGGATTTAGATTGTACTAGATTGTACTCAATCCAATTACCGGACTCAAAGAGCTGGCCGGTATTGTTATTTATTGTCACTACCTCCCGTGTCAGGATTGGGTAATTTGCGCACCTGCTGGCTTATTCCTTAGATGTGGTAGCCATTTCTTAGGCTCCGTCTCCTGAATCGAACCGTAATTCTCCATCACCTGTCACGATATCATGCATGGTAGGCCCTACCCGTCTCCTGATTTAGGGGAAATACGTACGTGAGTGGCACAAGGCTAAGCTTGACCACTCGATTGACCACCTAGGAGGTAACCCGCGATAAGAGATCGAAGCGCTACCGAGGACGATGGAGGGGAGAAAGGGGCAGCACCGCCGCCCACGGGAGGTTCCCAAAGGAAGCAGACATGTAACATCGCGGCCACCCACGTCACCCCGGGGCTCCAGCGAAACGAGCGACATAGATTACAATATATCAATATATAAAATTATCATTATGTAAAATTAAATATAAAATATAATAATTACTTAATAAAATTAATATTTTAAAATATTAATATTTAGAGACGCATTAAATATGCGTCGCTAAATAGCGACGCATATTTAATGCGTCGCTAAATAGTGATGCATTTTGCGATGCATGATTATGCGTTGCTATTTAGCGACGCAAGTCGCTAAATTCCCGCCAAGACAAGGTTAAGGCGGCAAATTAGCGATGCAATTAATTGAACCGCTAATTAGCGATGCAATCAGCGATATATTTTTTGGGTCGCTGATTAGCGATGGATTAGCGACGCAAATATGCGTCGCTAATCCTAATACATAAACCTCCCCCCCCCCTTTCTTCTTCCTCCCGATTTCTCCCCCCTCCCCCCCCCCCAACCGGCCGATCTTCCTCCCTCTTTCTCCTCCTCCCTCTTCCCCACCTCCGGCGGCACTCCAGCAGCGCTCCGGCACCCCCCCCCCCCCCCCGCACCCGACCTCCGGCGCTAGGCCACGGTAAGCCAAAAAAAAAAAATGTTTCCCCTGTTCCCCCCCCCCCCGCCCTCCCCCTCCCGTCGCCGGCCACGGCCACCCGTGGCGGTTGGTGGCCGGCCGTGGCCTGGCCATGGTGGCCGGCCGTGGCCAGGCCACGATAAGCCAAAAAAAAATTTGTTTCCCCTGTTCCCCCCTCCCCCTCCCATCGCCGGCCATGGCCGCGCCTGGCCATGGCCGGCTAGTGGCCGGTCGTGGCCTGGCCACAGTGGCCAGGCCACGGTATGCCAAAAAAAAAAAAAATTATGTTTCCCCTCTTCCCCCCCCCCCCCCCCCCCCCCCCCCCCCCCGCCCTCCCCCTCCCGTCGCCGGCCACGGCCATGCCCGGCCAGGCCACGGTAAGCCAAAAAAAAAACATTTTGTTTCCCCTGTTCCCCCCCCCCCCCCCGCCCCCCCCCCCATCGCCGGCCACGACCGCGCCCGGCCGTGGCTGACTGGTGGCCGGCCGTGGCCTGGCCACGGTAAGCCCAAAAAAAAAATTATGTTTCCCCTCTTCCCCCCCCCCCCCCCCCCCCCCCGCCCTCCCCCTCCCGTCGCCGGCCACGCCCGGCCGTGGCCTAGCCACGGTGGCCAGGCCATGGTAAGCCAAAAAAAAAAAATGTTTCCCCTGTCCCCCCCCCCCCCCCCCGCCCTCCCCCTCCCATGCCGGCCATGGCCGCGCCCGGCCATGGCTTGGCCACGGTAAGGCCAAAAAAAATATTTACATAATATATATATATGTAATAATAGTAATAATATCATATTATAATATATATTAACATATATTAGTTTATAATATTATATTATATTATAATAATACAATATGTATTCTAATAAATAATGATTGCAAAATAACATCATTGTAATATTTGCTAAATAGTGATTCTGATAGTAATTTAATTAAATAAATTGCTAGATGATTAATTAGTGCTTTTGATGTAATTATGGTTGAATTTCTCAGCATATTAAACTATGCATGATAGTTTACTGGTGAACATCTTACATATATTGTTGCATCTTAATTTTTTTATGAAATGGTTGTGACTGAGACTTTGATTTAAGTTACAAGAACATGATATATTGGGATATTTTATTTTGGTAATGAGATTATGTATGGCTTTAATAGATGTGCCATGGTTGATGTGTTATGAAAATTCTCTGTCCAGCCTGTCCAATATTTAAACCATAGTATTATTAGATAATACTATGCATAAATATTGGATTAAGATTAATATCTTTGACTTAATATCAGTTTTAGAAGTTAGTGACTG
Organism: Calamus simplicifolius; assembly: GCA_900491605.1. Lineage (NCBI taxonomy): Eukaryota > Viridiplantae > Streptophyta > Magnoliopsida > Arecales > Arecaceae > Calamus > Calamus simplicifolius. Next base: position 160,100 of record UESW01005036.1, on the reverse strand, counting down.
TAGACCACAATCAAAATATGTATAATAATCAAGAAAACTTTTTTCACAAGCATAAGTTCCATTATTTTTCTTAAGAATATTATTTCTCGCAGCACTGAAACCTTTAGACCCATTCTTTAGTATTTTCAATATGTCGGGCCGAGATAGATCTTTCGCCGACGAACAAAGCGAGCAGGGCACTACAACAAATTTCTACTTTTCGCTAAAAATGTCATTTGCCGATGCTTAAAAGCATCGGAAAATATTGTCCCGACGCTTTTACACGCGTTGTTATTCTAGGGTGGAGACGTTATTTGCTGACACAGTGTCGGTAAAGCGTCGGGTTGTACCGACGCTTTAAAGCATTGGTATAAGTTGACGGGATTTGCTTCGCTCTGGCCGACACTTTAAAGCGTCGGCAATAATTATTATTTTTTTTAAAAAAGGTCCAAGCTCACATTCTCCCCCATGGTGCCCCCTCCCCTGCGTTGCCACCACTGCCATTCCACCCAAAGCTCCCGCTGCTGTCGAACCGATCGCACGGCTCCCCCATGGTGTTGTTCCCAATGGCTGCATCGGATCACCACGGCCATGAATTCTGTGGTAAGGGTGGTGGTAATGCCCATGCTGATGGAGATGGTAACGCTGCTGCCGGCGGCGCATATTGCTTGTGGATGAGGAGGATCGGAGTTCGACGGCCTCTCACCAACCAAGGGATGGCGAGGGATCTCGAGTGTCCGCTGGGGTTTTTGGATGGCGTCGTGGCCACGGCCATAGAGAGGCACCAGGGTGTGCTCCGAGATGGATGTCTTGCAGACAGGGCACGGCTGCTGGGAGGTGCACTCAGCCTGCTGCAGCCACTGGTATATGCATGGCCAGCAGTAGAGATGGCTGCAGAAAGTGACCACCGGCTCGACGACGAAGTCCAGGCATATGTTGCAGTCAAAGCACCCATTGCCGGCTGATGCCGGCATGCTGCCATCCAGGCTGCATTTCTTCAGGGGGTCCTGCCTCGCCTGGATTTCCTTCATGCCTTCGCTGGAGGATCCACCTGCTGCCTTCATCCCTCCATCTTGCTGTCAATCCTCTCTTCTTACCAGATGCTCGCTGCGTTAACAAGAAATAGTAAGAACATCAGAGAGGAAGAGCAGCATACCATGTAACAGAGAAGCCACGCTGCCTTGGCTGAAGTAATCAAACACCATGAGCTTCTCATCCTTGGAATAGTAATAAGCCCGCAAGTCCACCACATTTTCATGCTTGATGCTCCCGACCACCTCCATCTGCTGCTCGAACTCCTTCTTCCCGGCCGCCACATCCTTCAGCCTCTTCACCACCACCATCGCCGCGTCCTCCAACACCGCCTTATACGTCGTCCTGAACGTCCCCTTCCCCAACACCTCCGTCGAAGCCCTCAGCAGATCCTCCAGGTCAAAAGCACTTATAACAGTATGGGAGGGAGAAATCGGGGAGAGATCGTTGCCGGAGAAAGAGGAATATGGGAATTTCTGGATGGATTTAGGGATGCTACCATTCAACTAGTTGTTGGAGAGATTCAAGAGCTGGAGATTTGGGAGGTCGAGGTCCGGGATCTCGCTGGAGAAGGAGTTGTTGGAGAGATTCAACGCGGTGAGCTGAGTGAGGTTGGAAAGGGACGCCGAGATGGAGCCATTGAAGGCATTGAAGGAGAGATCCAGGACCGTAGGTTCTTCCAGGCGGAGAGATTGGACGGTAGAGGGCCTGTTTCTGGATGCCTCCTCCTCGCTCTCTCTCTCCGCCCCCGGCGCCCGATTCACGTCGATCCCTCACAGCAGCGGTCCCTCCGTTCTCCTCTCTGCAACCCAAAACACACCTCAAACTCTTTAGATTCCGTGCAGAAAACTTCGAGATCCGCTATCTCACTCATCAAAATCATTAGAACAACTCCAAATCCAGGCGGTTGGACTTATCTGAGGGGATGAGGAGATCGCTTCATTGGGTCTTGTGCGGAAAAAACAACGGCGGCAGCAGAGACGGCGGCGAAGAGGAAGAAGAAGGCATGAGAGATTGAGCTAGAGAGGGAACGTCCGCTGTGGGGGTGGTCAGAGGTCAAGATGGGGAGAAGCAAGAAGCCGAAGGCGGGGAGGAAAGATTTTAGATCTCGGATGAGAGAGAAAGAGGCAGGAGCCGGAGGGAGTTGCGCCAAATTTTTTGGCATGAAAATTGAAATAGAAGTTCGATTCCGCGGCTTGAAAGAAAAGAAATTACGACGATGCTTTTTAGCATCGGCATCATATTAAAAAAAATAAGATACCGATGCTAAAAAGCATCGGTATTCGTTAAAAAAATTAATTATTTTAGTTAATTTTTTTAATTAAATTTAACGACGCTTTAAAGCGTTGTTAACTGCCGACGCTTTTTATTAGCGCATAGGCAGATTTTGGATTTTTTCGACGCTACCCCATAGCGTCGGAAAAAAAGAGTTGTTATTATTTTTTTTTAGTGACGTGACCGTGCCGCATCAGATCACTTCATGAGCATTGGAGATGTAGAGTTCAGATCTACAGCCTTCGAGTCTCATAGCCGATCGGCACAGACATCTGAGAGTTATTCCCACATCGATCGCACCGTACTTCGACTGGATGTTGATGGGCAGTAAGTATATAATTATAAATATATGTTTATGTGTTAAAGTCAATTACTTATAAATATGGATTTTTTTGCAGCTTTATTGAGCAGCATTCTATATCGAGCGGGATCAGCTCCATATTCCAGATCTGTGCCGATCCCACTAGCTACCATTGGCATCATGTATATGCAGCCATGAGAGAGTTTTATTTTTAAGAGTTTCAGGTAAACTTAATAAATACAATTTATCGCTGATATAAAATTACTTAATCTTAATATATTCTTAAACTAACTATTTATTTAAATGCAGAAAAAGTTTACGTGGGACCCTACCATCCATGATCGTAGGTGTGCCAGAGGGTATTTGGCACGATTGGCAGCAGGTATGGTAGTCTGAGGCCTGGCAAAGGAGGTCCGCATCAGCCATCACAAACTGCCGATCCGAGAAGGCCGGTCATGGCACAGGTCTCTGCTGCCATACTGCGGGGTCCATTTCCATTCAGGAGCACAGATCGTATGGTAAGAAAACATAAATAATTTAATTACTAATTTAGTCATTTGCAAATACTTACATTTATATCATTTCTTCTGCTTTTGTAGTCTGAGAAGGAGGGCAGAGATCCTGGTGAGTTCAACCTATTCAGGGCGACACACAGCAGGAAGGACGGTACCTGGGTCGATGCATGATCACAGAGGTTGCGGTAAGAAATTAGACTATGTTGTAACTGTTTAATTTCTAAACCTTTATTCAGGTTTGTATAATGATTCATTTATCATTGATTCTATAATTCAAAGGCACGAGTTGAGGAGCTTCAATCCCAGGCATCGCAGGTCGAATCCACTGTTGGGGGCCGCCCATCGAACTCTCACCAAAGGAGAGTCGACGTGTATTTTTGGAAGCTATTGGTGCCCAGCCATGAGACCATAGGGTCTACGATATGGGCGCTAAAGCTTCTAGATATTTTTTGGCACCACTTCGCACTATTCTGGCAATATTCCTTCTGACGTTTAGACGATATTCGAAGATATATTACGGAGGAGGTTGGGCAGGAGGTTGGGCAGGAGCTTGCAGACATGAGAAAGTAGATGCGTCATATGCAAGATTTGGTTCGCCAAATATCGCAGGGTTCATTCCAACCTCTGCAGCCTTCCCGTGATTGTGACAGTGCAGATTATTGATGTATTTTTTTTCTATTTTGTGTATTCAAATTTTTTATTATTAATATAATAAAATTTTATAAATTATTAAAAATTTTGTGATGAATGTTTCGATCAATATTTTGGATAGTTAGCGATAATGTTTCGATTGAATGCAATGAAATTGTATTAAGAGTTTTAATAATAGTTTAAATTTTTTTAAAAAAATTCTCATTGTAATTTTTTTAAAAAAATAAAATTCATAATTTTGTGATGCATTTGCGATGCATATTGCGTTGTAATATTGCGACACATTCATTGCGTCGCAATATTGCGACGCATTTTAATGTCGCAATATTGCGACTCAAATTGCGTCACAATTTTGCGATGCATTCCGATGCAATTTGGAGTCACTAATGCGTCGCCAAATTGCGATGACTTATATTTTATTCAAAATAGTGATGCATTTCATTGCATCGTTAGGCGTCGCTATTTAGCGAAAATAGCATTTGCGATGAAATTTACAGCGATGACCAAAATGCGTCGCTAAATCAATTTAGCGATGCATTTTGGCATCGCCAAAATGGATTTTTCTTATAGTGAATTGATATTCTCACTTGGAACAATTCTCACCTCTAGATTTGTTATTGTGCTTTTTAAAATCCCATACTCCAGTAATTGATTGTATAGAAATATTGGACCATCTACATTTGGGCGCATGATACTTAGGGAAATTGTTAGGTTGCTCCAGTGTGACTTGGAGTCACTGTTTTGAATGATAAAAATGACCTTTCGTCACTCACTTAAGGCTAAGGCTATATATGTTCAGACCCTGCAATGTTGTGAGCCTCATGCACTAGGCAGCTCTTTTTTTTATTGGACCATCTGTGCTAATTTAACTTAGCTAGGAACCAAATCCATTGTTGTACGAACCTTTATATGGAGGTGCCTTTGATATTTTTGGATCCATTAATAGATTTTTACATGGAATGTGTATCGGCAAGAATAGAGAGGTGTGCTAAGTTTGTAGCATGTCTTTGCATCTATTATGTGGTCAAATAATTTTATTTGTCATGGCCCTTATTCTCTATGTTACAACTTCTATTTATCAATCTACTATATCAATCGTTTATTAATGCAAATATACTGTTTTGCTGATAAATAAAGTGCACAAGTGCCTCAACACCATCTGAAAGAAGTATAAAGCAAAAGGAGTTTGAAAAAAAGACAACATGCTTAGTCTGCCACAACCTTGGAACCTTATCGTGCATGATTACTTCCATTCAAATTGCAATATATTGCGGTTATGTATTCGTCATTCATTTTAATAGCATATAACTAGATGAATTACATGATTGTCGTGTGCTTGATGCAATTTGGAAAAGAAGTGTAGAAGATTTTTTTTAAATGTATTTATGGGCATCAAATTCTTGGTAGAGTCAATATTCATTTGGAACTCCTTATGCAATTCTAAATTTGAGTTGAAAATTTTAATTATTTCTTAATAGAGTTTTGGGTCTTGAATCCAGCTTTGAGTAGAGACCTTTTCTGGAGTGTCATGCAAAGAACTTTTAGTTTATGAGCTGGACACTTTAAGTAAAGTATCCTCATGTTTTAAGTATATAATTATTAAGATTTTTTTGGGGATTTCAAGCAAAGTAACTGTGTTTTTAGTATAAAGTTATGGCAATTATATGAACACTATGAGCAAAATGTCATTATGTTTTAATTGTAAATTCATGATGGTTAATTATCAATATAAGTATGTCAGCAGTTCTTAAGTAACTTAAAATGAACTCAACTCAACTCAACTAAGCCTTTTCCCAACTACATGGGGTTGACTACATGAATCTTCTTCCTCTACTTTGTTCTATTTAGGACTAAGTCAACACTCAAATTATAAATGAGGATGTCCTAGCCCTTCGCATAGTTTGATTTAGTAGATTCATATTTTAGGGGATCTGACGAAGTTTTACGCTGGCTGTCAGCTACCTAACGCAACCCTCCTTCTTTACTCGGACTTGGGACCAACCTTGGCAGAGTTTAAGCAACTTAAAATGAACCTAATGAATAAATTAAACAACTTGTAATTCATGGCCAATCCATTAATTTATTTGTTAAATAACATCTAAAACTCTATTCCCTTTTGAGTTTCTCTGTTTTTGAATGAGCATAGACCCTAGAGAACAGTTAGACACTCACTTGGAACCCATGCCAAGTGTAAACTAACGCTGTTTTGTAATGATAATGGGATTCATTATTTGTGTCAGTCCCTCTTCCTTTTCCTCGCATACTCTTCTCTTTTTTTCTTTCTTTCTTTCTTTCGCAGTTGACTTCCTACCCCCTTCCTTGTCTAAGAAAGTGAAGTAGAATTGGGATCCAATGGTCACCATGTTGGAAGACTATTGAATCAGTATAAGTAGAAATAGGTGCATAAAAAAATAATTTGTTCATGCTTCTAACAGAGCAGTGATCAGATGTCTTAGATAAAGAAGATCCATATTGAGAATCAAAGATCAAAGTAGCATCATAATCTATGCATATCCGAAGAAAAGCATCTAATGCACCAAAAGGATGCAAATGATATCTTATGCCACTATCGCTGTTGAAAAAGTAGAATTGGAGTTATCTAGTAGTTTAGTTTGAGTCAGAGTTGATGTAAAGGTCTTGATGCTAATGTTATGAGTATTGTAAACATAAGATTTTTCTTTTTCTCTTTTTTGATGTTATATAAGAGAATGGTAAGTTGTGGACTATTGGTAAAAGAGTTCAAATTAGCTGTAACTCAATGGGAGACATGTGGAGGGCAAAATGGAGGATACCTAGTGAGTGGTGGTCATTAATGAGAAAACTGGAGCTTGTAAAGTGTGATAATCCATCAGTTCACCTAATAAGATAGTCGGAAGATATTATATATTGATTTCTTGGCTTTGTATGAGTATTGAAGATCTCCTTAGTGTATTATCAATGTGGAATTAAACACACGCTGATATAGGATTGCTCACATTTTTCTTTTAAATGCTAGAATCTTTACTAGGCTGAGGGTCTAAGTTTTGTTAAGTTTTATCATAAAGACCATGGTTGCCAATGTCATGGGTTAGGTCCACTTTGATTTTATTTGTAATAACTCAAAATATTATCTAAAAAGCTAACCATAAGGTGTTATTTATTTTTTTGCCTTAAGTATCCCAGTTCTTGCAGCACATAATCAGTGTGGACCTAAATGCATGTTATTATGTACTATCATATACTCTCCTTGTTTAAGTTGTTGCATGCTTGCTATCTAAGGGTTTAAATCCAATCATAAATACCACAGTCAGCCATGATCTGCACCAAAATTGCACATTTGCAGTATTCGTTAGTTCACATAGGTTGAATCTACTTTGATATCATTTGTAATGACCTAAAATATCACTCAAAAAGCTAGTAGAAAATTGTTATTGGGATTTCTTGGTCCTGTATAATTACCCAACATTTGCCATTGCACAACTAATGTGGGATTAGACATCGCCAGCACAGTCTCTCACATAAAGAGTCTTATTATTGCTTTTATAATTTATCATGTTCTGAATGCTCTTTGTGGAATCTATTTTGTCCTTTGATGCCAACCAGCTGCTTCCTGGTGAGATGCTAGTGAATCCCTAGGTGGGGTGAAGCTACTGAGACTGGTAGAGCTTGAGGGTGAAACTTGATTAATGTCATGAAGAAAAGTGTGAAGCAAAGCCTCTTTAATACCCAAACCCTCTCTTTGTCCTTGCTTGCAAACAAAACCTCTAGCCATCTGTCTTTTGGCTTATGGTGCTCTTGTGTTCTGTAGCTGTCCAACACCCTTAATTGCTGATTTACATATTGTTAGTGTAATTTGTGCCACATTACTTGCAAATGTTGAGTTTGACATTATTCGACGTTAGATGGCTTTCCTACCATTCCTTGACCTACAAGTCATTTTTTCCCTATTTTATAAAATGAACATACTTGAAGGTATCTACTGTCGCCTTGATATGCCTTATTTTCTCTTTACACAATATGGATCTTATGTATTTTTGTCTTTTTGTTCCATCAATGGCTCCTTATTTCAAATCACATCAATGTTCTAGTGCCATTAATGGGAATGTTGAAAGTAAAATTTTGGGATACTAGTGAGAACTATTTAACTTTTCCTCAAAATTGTCATGTCAAGGCTAAGGGCTCAACCATCTAAACAAGTTGCTAGAGTGGCAATCAAAATGTCTATGCATAAGTTCAAATAGGAAACTTGGTGGGATTCACTATTAATTCTGATCTGCAGCATCAAATGTTGGAAACCAAAATAATTGATTGTTTTAAGTTTCTTACTTAGCCATCAAATGGACATAAAGTAGATTGGGACCTATAGGGAAGTAAAATATTTAGTGGACGACATAAACTGAAACTTAAGAAGATTGATCATGACCACCCTATAACTTGTGTGCAAATGCCTAGATATGGCATGCATTTTCTCTGGAGCATGCTATGGTCTTCCTATTTCCACTGGCTGACACTTTTGTATCTATCTTTGAAGACTTTTTTCTTTATTTCCCATTAATATTCCCTCTTTAACATGGTTTGATCGACTTCAAACTTTTTCCATATTAATTATCATCAAAATGTTCTTATTTATATCTTTTAGTCCTTTGAACTCTCAAACAATATTTGTGATTAGTGTTCTGAAGCCTGTTTATCCAACCTGTTCGATGCTCCACCCATTAAAGAATCTGGTTTGGATCAGGTCCAAACCTGAATTTAAGAGAGAGACCATTATGAACTGTTGAATTGGATGGTTTGATCACTCAAACCCTCTCAACCATTCTGGTTTCAGTTGTTGGGTTGAAGATTTACATGTAAAATAAATAAATAAATAAAAGAAAGTAACCTAGTGCCCAAAATCCAATCCCTTCCGAAGCCCTAAACGATGCACCATCAGGGGGTGGGTGGGGTGCTAAGCACAGTTCTTTGAATCAAAGCCCTTCCACCCATCCACTCAAAATCCAAGTCCTTACACATTTTCAATATCCAGGGGTCTCTTCACCCCTCCCAATCCAATAACAATTCATTAGAGATCACATTTATCCACTTCTACAGTATGGCCATAAGTTGTAACTGATTCCTTACATTTATCTAATTATCTTTTAGTTTATATCTTCAAAAGATATTAACAGTCACTTACCATTCAAACCCCATGCACTCCCATGCCTTCTGCTTTCAAAATGGATCTTTACACCCCATTCTTTCACTTTCTAGCATTGTTTTCATACCAAATACTTGCTTTTGTACTCAAGGATCACATCTCTCCATTGTGGCTTGCTTTTGGCTTCTATAGTAAATCATGTGACCTATCTTCCTGGAGGAAAATGTCTCCCACCTTCCTCCCAAGTCCTAATTCATTATAGCTTTTATAAGAAATATAACTTTCAATAAGGCAACTACGCCTTACCATGTCCATTCTTTTTGTCATGGTTCTATTGACCATTATTCTTTTGACTATAGTCATCAAGGCATGTGTGCTGAAAACTAAAATGTACATCTTTTGCAAATTCGCTATCACCTAAAAGTTTTGGAGTGTGAAAAAAGTGGAAGTGGTTTTATGTATGAATAACTCTCTCTCTCTCTCTCTCTCTCTCTGTGCGCTTGCATGCGCATGGACGTGCTTGACCAATGTATGCGTTGATGTGTGATATATTCCTCATCATGTTCCTATCATAGTGCTACTAGTATTTCTACATACATATAAATTGTAGTTGCAGTATCTTCAGTGTGCATCTTTTTTACTTAAAAATTTAATGTGTCATATGTAAGCTCATTCATCTCTAACTTTTTGATAAATTGGTAGGTCCTTCACTAGATGTTGATGTGGTATTATTTATTTTGCTCCAAAACACCACACCAAACTTCTCAGCAAATCCCAGCAGGTCAAGCTCCCAGCATGAGTGATCTTTTAGGCTCTAGCAAGACACGTTTGAACCCCAATGGATCATCTCATAGACTCCCTAGAGAGGGATAGTTTGGGAAAAGAAAAGATCTTGACAGTATGTTCCTCCAAACCATCCCCTCCTCTTATTATAAATTGGTACATATGTTTGCTTTGTGTGATATATTTCCAATCTAAACCAACTCCTCATTCATCTTCTCCAAACCTTTCTTTGGTACTCTAAAGATGGACTATTTCTAATCTACATTAGTTTGAAGGAAAAACCAAGTCAGTTAACTGGAGCATTGCATTTTTGATTGTTCAAATCAATCCATTGGTTCAATTTGTCCAAGTAGATGACAGGTTTAATGGACATTAGCCACTTGTGAACCGAGCATGGTGAGGAAGAAAGTAAAAAAGGACTCTAGGAAAAGCATGTCAAAATGAAGAAAAAAAAATCTTCCAGTATGTGAAAGTGAACTAACACACCTGTTTCGAATCCTATTGAATTTGACTAGCAAGTCCCGCACTTAATAGCTGGAATCTTTTGCCTACATGGGCACATAGCAGGTTTTGAGTTTAATTCTGGTCATATGCTTAACTCTATTGTTTATTAAGTGACTGATTTTTTTTTATAATCTTTGTTTAAGTTTAATTTTGGATACATGATAAAACTTTAAAAGATAGAAGTAAAAATAAACATATAAAAGAAATGATAGGAGTAGTCCCAATTAAAGATAAAATAAAAAAAATCGATTATGATGGTTTGGACATATACAACGAAGACCTTTATATGCTCCGATTAAAAAGAGTGATTTTTTAGCAATCCATGGTAAGGATAGAGGTAGAGGTAGGCCTAAACTAACATTGATAGAAATAATTAAAAAAGATATAACTATTTGTAATTTGAATATCGACTTAGTCCTGAATAGAGCAGAAGCAAATTCATGTAGCCGACCCCATGTAGTTGAAAAAAGGCTTAGATGAGTTGAGTTGAGTTTAGTTGTTTAAGTTTAATTTTGATTTTATTTATGAAAGTGTGGACCAAGTATTGGGAAGAATGCAAAAAATATCAAGACTTCTGAAAAATCAAAAATATCAACATTCAAAAAACCATGCCCTTTCGGTCTGTGAAAGTGAACAAACAAAACTGTTTGGAATGCTGTTGAGTTTGACTAGCAAATCCATCTCTTAATATCTGGAAATTTTTTTACCTACATAGCCACATTGGCTCCTTGATTTTAATTTGGTCATATGCTTAACTTTATGTTGTTCATTGACTAATTTTTTGATAATCTTATTTGTTAAACTCATCCGGTTTTTGACATAATGTAAATTTATTGAATATCTGGTTTGTATCTGGATATTTTTAGAGAAAATATAAATAATCTAAAGATCTAGTTTGTAGATGTGATCATCTAAATGAATTATAAATTTGCCCATATACATTTTGTATGCATATTTGTTTTAAAACAAAACTTACTGATATCTATTCGTTTGAGAAGCAACATGGGTAATTGTTATCCATTTGATAACCATGTCCATATTATATCGTTTCGATGAAAATGGATACAAATATATCACGAAGAACTTTTGATCATCAGACTATGCTGGGGGATTGCTATTTGATATCTTGGGCAAATGTGCAGTTGCACATTGCCTTACTCTATATTTTGTTTTCTTTTTTTGTGTGAAAAAAGTGGAACTTAGAGAGTTCCACCTCCTTCATTATGGTGATGAATCAAGGAATAATTGGTAGGTTCAAAGGCAGAAGAGAAAATGAAGAAAAAGAAGAAACACATGAGAAAAGAAGATTACTTAGTGGTATAGGTTACAAGGAGATTGGAGTGCCAGCCAACTTCTGAAGTGTTCATACAGTCTAAACATTAAACATGACTACTACCATGCAAAGGTGGTAAGTATCTTGCATGAGGAAGATTTTGTTGTTTCTGCTTTCCAGATTGCCCAGCAAACAGTCAAAACTAGTTCCTGTGTAGACTGGACACTTGGGTTTACTGTTCTTAGTAGCAGCTATCTGAAGGTCCATCACTGAGTGGTTTTAGTTGGAGGTCACTCTACACAGGGGAATATGCTTCCAAATTTTTCTAGGAATGCTTGATGGTCTTTTTTTCCATGCTTCAAATCGTTGATTCTATTATTTAGCCTCTAGTCAAAATGGCTATCTATCAACTCCTTGGAAAGTGACATTCTTCCTCAGTCTACAGATGCAGCGGCTTCATACATGAAATATGTAGTTATAGATTGCATTCTTATGTTTGTTCATTCTCTTGAACTCTTGTTTAATTTGATTAATACTAAGAGTATATTAATTTTTAAGGAGTGTCTTTCTTGGTTATATGTAATCCTAGCTAGATCATTTCTTATTTATAGAACCCTATCTGGTGGTTGCACATGTCCTCTTTATAGTCTGATGTTGCTGTGACATGTGTTCTAGGTAAAGACTTTATGGAGTGGGACACATTTTATGTGGCATTTGTCACTGTAGGTTGTTTGCCTGTTGTATGTGAAATCCAGTGTGTTTGTTGGATTGTAGGCTATCTTCACATTCAATCATATCTTCACTCTTGTTTATTGATCATTTTTAGCATTTCATTGCAACATGTTCTTCTATTTAATGTGGGACTTATTCTCAGGACAACAAGAGGATGAGAGCATAACGGCACAAAGTCGGCCACTCCCACGAGATGTTTTTAGACTCCGGCAAATTCATAGGTCAAGAGGTGCCAGCTCTTCACAGATAGGATTTGCTGTGTCCGATGGAAGTGCATTTTCTGGAGAGCAATCTGTTAGTACGGATTAATTATGTACAATTTCATATGTAATATTAACAAATTATGCTTCCAATCTATATTGTTTAAAATCTCTCTCTCTCTCTCTCTCTCTCTCTCTCTCTCTCTCTGCGTGCGCGCGCGCCCTCTCTACCAATAGAAAATTATCCTTTTCTTCTTCTTTTGTGGCTTGTAAATTCTCTTGGAAAATAAGGTGCTTTCTTGTTCAACTTTGCAAAAGAAATATTCGAGCAAATTTCCACTGGATATGTTATATGAGTGGTGACTGCTATACGCTTTTCCATTGTAGCCCTAGCGACACTGTATTTTAATAATTCCCAAGGGATTGTGACTAGTGATGAAAATATAGTGGCAAGAGCTTGACATATGTTACCTGATGAAGTCCATTAATTGTACATCTGGGTTCTCTTGTTCTACTATTTTCTTTTAACATCAACTACTGTCCGTTATGCATTTTAGTTTGCATCAGCAAGGAGTTGGAGCTAAGAGCGGATGTCGTCAGATGGCATCTGCCTTAAAGAAGCTGTGTAACCTCAACAATCTGTTCATCATGTTGCATTAAGAAGAGCAAATATGTGTTATGATTTTATAATAATTAATGTCATGAGATAATTATCAATTTTTGCATACGACAGAGAGGGAGCTATGATAGCATCATAGTTGAAGCAAAATAACTAGCATTGATTAACAATGGCTGATAATTGAAATAAAATAAACGGATTACATGGTTTTTATAAATAAAGGGGCGGGATTTCAAGTTTCATCCAATTTATTGATTTAACAAATTTTAAAATGTGTGTGTGTGTGGTTAGGCGGGGGAGGACTTAACAACTCTAAGCAATTTAATTAATTAAATAAATGTACACCCAATAAATTATATCTTTATACATGAGAAAACAAATTGCACCCGATCCCGATAAATCCCCCATTGAAATTTAGAATACAGCGAGATATCGCATGAAAAATGGGGATATATAGACATAATGAGGTGTCTCTTTATCTTGATTGGATTGTTCATATACACTTTCTTGATTGATATTTTGTATTTGGTAATAATTAAGGTAAGAATGTAAATTAAATTGTAAATTATTTCAATACTAGCAGCTTTAGTTGATTAAATCTACGAGCCATCCATGCATTCCTCAAAATTTTTATTGCTCGCCATGCCTTGAATTTATGATTGGAGTTGAATAAATTTAGGGGCTTGTTTTTGGATATTTGTCTATGGCTTTGGCTTGCTGACCAAGATATTTTGACATATTTCTATCATCAATAATCTTTGGTAACCGACTTAAAGGAGCATGAAACTAGAACAAGTGGCCATCAACTATTATCTTCAATTGGCCATCAACTATTATCTTCAATATTATGTTGTTTCTAATTTTTTTATTTTGATTTTATGCCATGCATTTTAGTTATCAAATGTTATTCTATTTAGATTTTAGTTTCTTAGATATGCTTTATAAAAATTAAGATGTATTTTCCTTCAATGATCTGCTATTGGGAAAGCTGATATGCTGATGCTTTCTTTGATTCCAGTAACTTCTTAGAGGTGACTTTTGGAAGAAAAGACCTAGCACATCAGAGCTAGACATCCTACAAGATTACTAAGAGGAATTCAAGTAGTAAGTTAAACTGTTAATCTTGGGAGACTTATTTCCAAGAAAACCAGAGATGGAGATGGCGATCAGAGTGCAGACAAAATAGACATGAATCAAGAATTGCATAGATATACCATGGATGCAAATACTGAAGTAGAAGCTAACGGCATGGGATTTAGATGCAGGATATATAGAAGCCTTAAAGTAAGCACTACAAGAATACCATTGTTTTTCAGGTTTAGCTATGGTACTAATTGTTTTTAGGTTTAGCTATGGTTCTAACTGTTTTTTAGAAGCTAGCCTTCAATTGTATCATTTAAAGTCTCATTCAAAGCTTTTAGCCTCTTATACTACCTCCTTATATGCCTTTAATTTTTGTTTATTTATGGCCAATACCAAGGTCCAACCAAAAACAATCGTCCTTTGTCCATTTTGAGCTCTTGATTTAAGTGGAGATTTATTTTTAAACTTCAATGTTTAGAGAAAGATAGGGAGAACTGTCTGTTTTAAGGTTTATCAGATTAATGGTTCATCCTTTCAAAATAGTATAAAATCCATACCACCTACATACTTCCTCACAATAGTATCAAAATATATTTTTATCTATTGAATAATAATTTTAATGGATAAATTTATAATTTTTCATTCAATAATGCTTTGATCCATTTACTTATTTGCTTGATTACTACTCAATCCATTGATCCAATGTAGCGTATGAAAATAATGTAGTACATAGGTATAGGTAATATTAGTCGGAGCTCAACATGTTGCTTAATCAATCATCAACTTTGATGCTAGGATCAATACGCTATACAATGACATAATGAGCATATTTAGTATTTTTTATTTTATTTTAATCATTATTCTATAATATAAAAATGACAAATTATTGATCATATAATAATTTTGTTAATATTAAATACCAATAGCCTAGGCAAATTTTGACAGATTAGTCATTATAACTATTATAGTGGTTAGTAGCAATTCATAAAGGGGTTATCATAATAAGATTACGGTACTATTAGTATCTTAGGCTATAAACCAATAGACAAATAATATATGTAAAAAAAGATGGATAATTAGAACCGTAATGGAAGATGATAATGGATAACTAGTAACAAATCATAATGAATTGTAAATATCGAAGGGGTAGATAACATAAAGGATTGTAGGTGCAAAAGGTATAGCTTTATGAAATGAAAGATAGAATTTATATGGCTAGAGAAATATAGCTCCTCCTATCTAGAGAATTTATTTATTTATTTATTTTTCCTTAGTTGTGTGAGAGCTTAACAATTGGTTCGATAATTAATTATAATTTTTTATCTAATTATTATACATTTACCTTTTTTTGGTTTAAACATGCATATAGTTAAGCCAAGTTTTAGACACACATCTTGCTTTTTGAACATAGTTTTTTTCTTTATATTTCTCACAAAATATGCTTAAGTATATGTGGTATTAGGATTAAATATTGAATAGCTATTGAAATCAGGTGATAAAAATAAATATTCTGGGACTAAACGCAAAGGGATGGATGGTAGAAAAGGATCAATAAATGAGTGTCAATTATCCTTCCAAGTATTAGGGACATGTTAAGAGGTCATAATTAGCTTTAAAATTCATATTAGTCATGCTTAATCGTAGTAATACTAAAATCCACTTAAATCATGTTAGACTAAATGATATATTTTCTTATAATAATATCATAATATAGTATAAAAAATAAAATAATATTACAATATAATGTTATATTCTTTAGTATGCTAGGATTCTTATGATATAACAACAATAGCAGCAGCAACAATAATAATATATTATAAATTATAATATTTATTTATACATTATTTTATTTTAATATTAATTAATAATTATATAATATATTATTAGCAAGTTTATCATCATTAATCTAATAATATAATAATAATATAATATTATTAGATATCAATTCATCTACAACTTCAATGAATGAATCTGTAACTAAATTTATGGAATACTTGCACTGCTCATTATTTGGGAAGGAGTTTCGTGATTACATTTACGAGCTTAAATATCGTGTCACATCTAAACACATCCACGAATCTCTTCCTTGAGTGGAAAGAAAATATAATAATATTTTATACATTTTGTTTTCTTTCTTTCTTTCTTTCGATTTTAATCCACTTTGTCATATGATGAAATTTGTACATATGAAAAATAATTAAATTTTTTTTGTTTTGGTTGGGAAAAATCCTTTTCATCTAAGCTGTAAAACCATCTGTATCTAAATATAGTTGGGCTAGGCAGAGTGGGGGCAGCTCGGACTCGGGACCGAGAAGTTATCTAGGGTCGGCCTGTAACCATAAGTTCGATGTGTATTTTTTTTTATCTTTTTGTTGACTCCTACCGGACGAAATTTTTTTAACAGTCGAGAGAAATAATTAAAAAATATAATTATTTATAATTTAAATATCGATTTTATCCTGACTAGAGAGAGTAGAGTAGAGGATATTCATCAATAAATAATATAGTAAAGTAGAGAAAAAAAAAATTAGGGAGTGAGGAAATGATGGCGAGAGACCAAGCCGGAACATATACAATTTTTACTCTATAGGCATCCTCTTGGTTCGTTCTATACCACTCTCTCTCTCTCTCTCTCTCTCTCTCTCTCTCCTTCCAATTCCTTTTCTATCTAAAAAATAATTACAATTATCATTAATAGTTTATAATGGAACTTTAATTAACTCTATTTGAAACATGGGCATGCAGAACAGAAAAAAATAAAAAAAATAATAATTCTTGAAAGCAATTCATCATGCATGGAAAGAAAATATTTATTTCTTTTGTTTGGGTTGAATTTGTAAAACTTTGCTTTTAATCATATTCGCTGGGTAAAGTTCAGAAACGGGAACGTGCACAAATAAAGCCTATAATTTTTATTATTATTATTAAATAGCATTAATATATCAATAGAAGAGTTGTGTGGCTATACGTGATAAACCCTTTTTTTGGTTAATTTCTTTTCTCTTCTCCCTTTAGATGTAGATAGAAAATATTGATAACTAAAAATATATATAATAAATATAGTTAAAATAAGAAAGTTAAGATAAATATATTTTAATTGAAGAAAAAATAAAGTTATTGTAAAATATAGAGATAAATGTAGTAATGTAAATCTTTTTTTTAATGTAAACCTATAAATACATCAATGTAAATAAATGGTATGATATATATAGAAAAAATATAAATTAAAAATTATATTAAAAAATAGTTAGTTGTAATTAAAATATAATTTTAAATTAAATATATAATTAAATAATTTTAGATTAATATTTTGTTATTGTTGCTTGTCTAGATTTTTGTGAAGAGTGGGAGACCCCTAAAGATTGTGCGAAGATCTACATACAAAGGGTTAGAGATCCTTAAAAATAAGAGAACCCAACCTTATGGCCATGAGAGATCCGTGGCACCTCCTTGGCGGCTAACTACTACTTTCGGTGCTTGAGAGGCGACCCTCCTGATATTAATATGAGAAAAAGATATCTTTAAAAATAATTAAAAGGAAAGCTTCTTGGAGCATTTATAAACAAGGAACAAACCATTATTGATTCATTACTTCAAGGGCATGTGCAAGATGGGTTTATTAATAAGTATTCCTTAACCAGCGCTTCCACAAAGAATAAGAAAGAAAAAGAAAAATTTTATGAAGGTTAAGAGGCATTTAATAAATTAAGAAGGAACTAAAGGAACTTTAAAAGGAAAGTCACTAAGCTCTATATATGTTGAATGCAAACATCTATATAAAAATATATGCAATAAATTAATTGGGAGACGGAGAGACTGTTGGCGGAGGGATGCGTCAATGTAACAACGCTCGGACAACCAGCACGAGAGCGGCGGGGCATTCCGCGTTTCTAAAAAAAAAAAAAGGAAACAAGCGAACTCGGAAACGAAGAAGGAATCGGTATAAACTACAGCTCACGAGACGAGAGTAATCCTAATCAAACCGGAGACGGAGAGACTATTCGGATAGCAGCCCACGTTGGCGGAGATTAAAAAAAAAAAAAAAAAAGACAAAACGCAATCCCTTTAGAACTCGGAAACGAAGGAATCGGCGGCCCCCCTCCTATAAATTCTTCCGCGTTGCCTTCCCCTCCCTTGCAAAACAATTCTTCCGCGTTGCCTTCCCCTCCCTTGCAAAACAAATCGCGCTTGATCTCCTCGGCGAACTGTGCGATCGGTCTTCACACCGTACGCCTTGGCGCTTGATCTCCTCAGCGACCACACGGAGCCTTCGCCCAAGCCTGTGCAATCGATCGGTCCTCACACCTACCTGTTTCTCCTTACTAGTTATCTCATTCAATAAAACCTTTTTCTTATGTTTAAAGAACTTAAAAATACTAAAAATATAATATTCAATTTTTTTATTGTCTTGCTATATCATCAATTTTAATTAATTTTCTGCAATTTTTTTGTTTGTTGGTTGATTGACCTTTTTCTAAAGGTGTTTTTGTTGCAAATTTGTTTTTCTTAAGAAATGCATATATTTTAGTTTTATGGACGGTTGAATCTGTCATTAGTTATTTCTTTTTCCCTTCAATTTAATTCATTACTTCTTTAGCTTTAGCTATGAGGGATATTCAGTTTTTTTTCCTCAAAATCTTTATTAAAATCTTTATTTATTATTTCCATCTTTCTTAGATTACTTTTTGAGTCTGCTTCTACCATTGCTGCAATGGAAGCAAATCCTGCTGCCAATAATAATGCATCTTTGACCTTGGATTCAAACTCAAAGCCAAATGCTAGGAGAAGAACGGTGGCAATTGAAGAGAAGAAATCAAGGCTTTATGTGCTTACTGAAGGAGGAGTTAATGAGGATAAGATGACTGTTAATGAGAAAGATCTAAGCCAAACAAACACCAGAGAATCTGTTGTTGAGAGATCTAAAGACTTGTCACGGTTGAAGAAAGTATCGTTCGCTTTCTCCACCATTTCACCACGGCATAAAAGAGCTATTCCGAAGCAGCGAAAAGCAAAGTGGCAAACTGTTCTTAGCATTCTAACCAAGAATTGTCTGCTTCTAGTAGCTCTTTTATGGTTGGGGCAGACAGTTTGGAGATTGGCTGGTAGGATTGGAGACAATACTAACTCACCATTTCTTGCTTTGGATTATGAGGGTCAGATTTCTGAAATTGAGGCATCTTTAAAGAAAATAGCTAACATGTTGCAAGTTCAGGTAGCAGCTGTAGATCAAAAAATTGGAAATGAGCTTGGGATCATGGCAAGGGAACTTAAAAAGCAAATTGAAGAGAAAGTAGCAATATTGGAGAAGGAGTTGGAGAAGTTGGAAGTTAAGACTGATGGATCCCAAGAACTTAGAAAGCAAATTGAAGAGAAAGTAGCAATGTTGGAGAAGGAGTTGAAGAAGTTGGAAGTTAAGACTGATGGATCCCAAGCAAGGGAACTTAGAAAGCAAATTGAAGAGAAAGTAGCAATGTTGGAGAAGAAGTTGAAGAAGTTGGAAGTTAAGATTGATGGATCCCAAGCAAGGGAACTTAGAAAGCAAATTGAAGAGAAAGTAGCAATGTTGGAGAAGGAGTTGAAGAAGTTGGAAGTTAAGATTGATGGTTTAGACAAGTCTTTGACTGAATTCAAGGACATGGGTCTCCTTTCAAAGGAAGAATTTGAAATATTTCGGGATGAGCTTGCTAGAAAACTAGATGGTAGTGATAGTGATGTTCATTTGGACCAAATTATGTCTTTTGCTAGGGATCTTGTTAAGAAAGAGATTGAAAAGCATGCAGCCGATGGACTTGGAAGGGTTGATTATGCTTTAGCTTCTGGTGGGGCCAGGGTGGTCAGTCATTCAGAGCCTTATGGTTTTCAAGGAGTGAACAGTTGGCTTCGTGCTTTTATAATTGGAAATGGAGTTCACCCTAGTGCTCACAAAATGCTGGAGCCAAGTTATGGGGAGCCTGGCCAATGTTTTCCCTTGCAAGGAAGCAGTGGGTTTGTTGAGATTAGGCTCAGAACAGGGATTATACCTATGGCTGTCACACTGGAGCATGTATCTAAGGTAAATTTTTGCTTCAATTGTTCTTTTCATTTTGAGGCATTTGGAACTTAGCGGTTTTTTATTTTAACTGTTTGTTTCCTATCAATTCATATAATGCCTAATTGCCGTTGATGACTCTTTTTATGTGGTATGTGCACAGAGTGTGGCTTATGACAGGAGCAGTGCCCCCAAGGATTGTCGGGTCTCTGGTTGGTTTGAATCAGATGATGATGATGACCCATCCAGCCAAGCCAAGGTGTACCGCTTGAGTGAGTTCTCTTATGACCTGGAGAAGAGCAATGCGCAGACCTTCAACGTCGAGACAGCTCATGAGTTGGGTGTGGTGGTCAATAAGGTGCGACTAGACTTCAACTCCAATCATGGCAGTTCAGATCATACGTGCATCTATCGCTTTAGGGTGCACGGCTATGAGCCAAGCTCCCTGGTAGCTATATCTTCTAATCTAATGGCTTTATAGGGAGCTGCAGTGCTCATTATGCACTGAACCACCCATGCATCCTCAATTTCTGGTTGTGTGTTTTGCACAAGTAGTCTCCTTCCTGCTGCTGCTTTATCAATGGGGGGGGACTGTAGGTACTTTCAATTATTTTTGTTGGGTTCTCCTATCTTTTTTCTTTTCCTGTTAGCGTGAAAGTTAAGGTATTGAAGGTGGTAACTCTCATGTGAAGACTTTCAAGTCAAGTCTTTCTTTTATATATATATTTAAATCAGCTTTGGTGCCTCATTTGTAACTCTTAAATTCATTTGTAACTCTTAAACCAACAGGAGAGACCAAAATCCTAACTTATCATGTTCGTGGGAGACCGACCACCCAATCATTGGCATTGGTAGAAACAGCCAGCAAATACTTCAAACCGAGAGATTTTATTCAGAACTATCAGTAAAAAAGGATGTTCATGATAAACCCCTAGTTCAAATCACCTCACTTAGTGAAGAATCTGAGGGTTTCTCTTAGGATTGGCACGGAATGAGAGAGGCTCCAGCTCAAACAGAGACTCTAAAACCCTAAAACCCTAGCATTCTCAGGATTAGAGAGACGAGGCAAGCAGCAGCAGGACAACGGGATATAAAGTTCAAAGAGCAGCAACTTTAGCGGCGGTTTTACTAAATTTTGAACGTTTTGGGAATTCCAAAGTACAATTCTTGCTAAAATTTGGTACGTTCAGGTGACAAGCAAAATAGTGCCAAGAAAAATTGCCACATAAATTTTTTAGCAAATATGGATTCTAATGCATAGACTAGACTCAACTTCCAGCGTGATAACTCGGAAGAGTCAACGCGTTTGCCTTGAAATATAATTAAATTTTGCCAAATTAGCTCATTCATGTTGCCCTTTACTAGCTGCTTGGGTGTTGCTTCTCCCTCATTGTTACATACATCTTCTTTATTAATAAACAGCCCTGGCTAGTGTATCTTGTAATGTTACAATATTTAAAACTGTAATCTTGTATAATGCGAAGCAACAAGAATGCCTCCGAGCTGCCAAAGAGTTCATGTCTGGACCTTTCTATGCACTACCTGCAACAGATTCGATACCAGCATTAGGCTACGAGCTACATGCATGCCACAAATAAGGCATACAAGTCACTTAATAAATCTAAGCAATATATAGCTTCACACTTGATAAAGAAGAGCGAGGTCTTCAATTCTTGCCTTGCCTTGCGAGTTGAGATACAAATTATGGCCATCTTTTTCTATCTATGGACATCTTGTTAACGCGGATGCGGAAGGCTGAGAAATATAAACCTTTCTAGAGCATAACTACCAGAGCACAAGTTTGTGAAGAATTTGTATCGGTGAAGGTCCTACGCTCCTACCCTACATATATAAGAGCTATACTGGGGGCTTGAAATATAAGAGCATACCAGAAAACCTAAATCAATTCGGAACATTTGAATAAATGGGCTAGCACCAGATATCACCTCACTGCACAGGCCCCAACTGCACACACATGCTACTTTAATCAATGGGATCAAGCGTCCAATTTAGGACTAAGCTACAACCTGTTCACAGAACTGGGCCTCTTCAGGTGATATACTTGCTCAGATCCAAGACATGAAACAGGTGCCAGTGGCTCAAGCAACTCCCTTCTCCAAACTGAACCCTACCTACAGTGAAGTGGCATTTGCGGGTAGATTTTTTGCTGTAGATACTTTTATGTGGGTCACCACACATTTGCAAAGTTTTGAATTTTATCATTCACCCTTTCCAAGGCATATGTGAGGTAAAATTTGTTCAAGACCACATATAAAGGAATGCGTATCAAATTAAAACTGAATCCAGAGGCAATCTTTAAATCATGCAGATACATTGTACATGATAAATCTTAGCCATTCAACAATGTTACAGTTGCTGGCCAACCCTTTGGCTTTGTTTTTCTTTTTCCATGAATGAGTTTTGATAAATAATGAGAGTAGATCAATGGGCAGGGATGGAATCAAAGCAAATTCTCACCCAGCTGCCTTTAAAAAGTCTGGATGTACCTTTGCAGCTTTTAACAATGAAGCTGCTCTGAATAAATCAATGGTTAGGTTTAGCCCCATTAATTGTAGGGGCAGTTCCTCTGGCCATCTTGACATAGGAGGCATAGTCACTGTAGTGCAGGGTGTACAGGTGCTCTTATAGCGAGTGAGACGGAGCCGCTTCCGAAGTGACTCAGTGATAACTCCATTGTAACCAGCCTTCCTCATCAATGAGTCAATGGTTTCTGTCTTGGTCCAACCTGTTTCAGAAGGGATAAAAAAAAGGTCTCGATAATACTGATATAAGCAAATTCTACAATCAGATGAAACCACCATGCCCGTTTTGTGGTCTTATTAAGCACTCAGTGGGAACAATTATGTTCAGAAGACAAAAAAGCACATGCAAGTGCATATTGGTTAATGAATCACTGATCATCTCATATCTCCCTACAAGTAGGAGCAATTTTCCTGTAATCTTTCAATTCCTGGTTCCAGAGAGGCATTAGGCCAACATTTGTTATGGTGATTGATCACGGTTCATAATGGACTCACACTCAAAGACTAGAACTGGAAATTGGTGTCCAGGTTGTGCAAATTCGAATAGATTTTCAGATGCTCAGAACTTTTTCAGAGCACTATTGCAATAGTTCATTATTTAGAGAGATGCAAATGAAGTGAAAACTGAGGAGAGCAAGCAAATATAACACAATGTACCTTCATGGGCAGCAACCTCAGGCAATATGTTGCACTGCGCCTTGTGTCGTAATCAGAGTCAGTAAATTCAATAATTAAGCCATGCTTTCCAATCTGCAAAATAGGAAGTACTCAGTTGTAATCATTAGTAATACTCCTACTGCTTTTGATAATGATTGGCATGAACATGGGAACACTTGCATTGATGAAGAAAGAAAAAAAAAAAAAGAAAAAAAACAATAGTAATCTGTTTAAACAAACAAGTAAAACAGCATTCTGCAAGGTGACCTCTAAAAAGCACAGAACTCAGACCAATGATTTTGCCCCTTGCTACAATCATAAACAATAAGCCTTATTCTCTTAACCTTGCAGTTATTAGATTCCTACCATGCCATTATTTTCAACAATGGTCAAATCCTCTGAAAACAGAACTTTTTTGATTTCATATCTACATTTCAACTGGATCATCATTTCTATCTTTTCGTCCCCAACGTCTGTGAACCCATTCAGTTGCATTCCAAGTAAAACCTTGAGGGGGTTTCAATGTCTCGGAATGGAACAGAACAATTAGCAGGCGAGGGAAGCTGGAAACTAGTGGTTGATATTGCTTAGAAACAGTAGCAGTATATAAATATTGTGTTGCCATAAGTCACCTTTCAAAATGATATTGATGTCTCATTGAAGGATGAAGTTTAAAAATTTCTCTTCCATACAAACAGCACATGCATATCACTTATGCCCTGTAACCTATTACCTGGGCAAAACTTATAAAAATGACTGCATCAAACACAAGAGCAGTAGCAAACCTCTCAATCAAGGTAATGGAGAGCAGATTCATAATCAGTCAGTATAGAAACTGTGCATTCCAAAAATGGCAACTTTTTAGCTTGTATAGGTGGAAAGCGTCGGTCCCTCAAAGCACTGCAAAAAGATAGAAAATCCATTAGCCGAATGATTTACAAGACATATTATACATATATCTTATTCCCTGTGACCACCCCAGAAATAAATAACATCAATTATGTGAAAAATAGAACTATTTCCTGACTTCGGAAAATCTAGAATCTTATATTGACTACAAAGTAAGGATTTTTTATTTTGTGCAATGAAACGATGGAATTATAAACCCACAATTGTCAAAATTAAAACTAAATCATAACTTACTCTAACTTATCACCAAGGTTTACCGAACTAGATACCAACACCGAACCGGTCACTCAAACTGGTACGCCCCTTTTTTTTTCTTTCTTAATAGTTTCTCAATTTATTTTTCTTTTTTTATATAGTACACGAGCCTGAAAGTCTCCCATAAGCTCTTAACCTCTCTCCTCTCTTATTTATATTTAAAATCATTTAATTAAATATCAATTTATTTAAAATTTGCCATAAAAATAAGGAAAATGACTCCGATTTGAATTCCACAAAAACATCAAAAAAAAAAAATCAAATTTCTTAAGAATAAAAATTCTAACTCTCCCACTCAAAAACAAATTCAAAGAATTTTAAGAAATCCTATTTTAGTAAATATCAAATTATGGTACTTTCACTTTGAATAAAAGTCCTAGAAAATCAATTAAACTTAAAAATTATGAGACAATAAAATATCAAAAAAAAACTTTAAAATATAATTTATAAGGCCTTGGTCAAACTTACAAGGTTTATAGATAGGATCTTAGGTCTAATGACATGTCATTATTTGGACCCTAAAGAATACGTTTTAACCTTAGAATTTGATGATAATTTAATTTTACTATTTTGATAAGCTGTAAATTAATTTGGCATAGGTTAGTGTGAGATTCACTATTACTATGATTCTATCTAAGTCTAAAAATCTTGTAAGTTTGATTATATATTGACCAAAGCGTTATAAATTATATTTAATGATAATTTTTTTTAGTATTTTACTTTTTTGTTATTTCTAGGTTAAATTGGTTTCTAGGATTTTTATCCGAAATGTAGGTATCCTAACTTGATATTTACTAGATAGAAATTTCCTAAAATTTCTTAAATTTGTTTATAAAAAGAAGAGTTGACTTTTTATTATTAAGGAATTTATTATTTTTTTATTTTTTAAAATTCAAATGTAGGGTATTTTTCTTGTTTCTATAAGAAAACTTAAGTAAATGAAAAGAAAAGGAAAGAAAATTTTGAATGCAAATAAGAGAGAAGAAAGGATGAAAGCTCATGGAAGGCTCTAAGACTTCCTTTCTTTTTTCAAGTCAACTCACATGAGCCCGCATCCTGCCTAGCTGACCCCAAGTCATCCCACACTAGAACCAAGAGGTTCAACACGATTTGGACTGGTTCACAAGCATAACCAAACTAAATGCTGATTTCAAACTAGTTTCCAGCCGGTTTGGTTTGATTCCATCAAACCTTGCCTGTCACCATCATAATGCACATGCACCCACTTTACCGTTCAACATCAGGCTTAAACATTACGAGACTAACAACTGTATTATAAAACTATGGTTGGACAGAAAAGAAAATCCACACATCATACTTTCTTCCAATGTTTCAGGCATGCCATTATCCATCTCTTATTATTGTAGGTCCAAGACAACAAAATTAATCAAGGCCATCAATTTTTACTGACTTAAAAATCTATTTGCTGTGACCTTTACCTAAAACCTCATGATTTGGTTTACGTTTTTATATTAAAAAAGCTTAACCTATATCTTGACTAAAATGGAAAGTATTGATTACAAAATTTACTACAATCCTGAATGATGGAATGAAAGCCACAGATCAAATCTTCCAACCTCTTGAATAACCCGTGCGCATTTCATGTGCCCAGCACTATTTTTTTAAGAACACCAAATATCAGCTGAATACAATTTTTTCAAGTGTTCTAATTTACTTGCAAGATATCATTGGATAAGCTAATTGTCAAAGCTAACAGGTTAGCTGTTCGAGAAAGGATAAAGTCAAATAAGAGATCAGCTGCTGCCATAATTGCCAAAATAATATAATCAATCAAAGGGCTATAACAAGCAGAGCCCTGGGAATATGGTCTAAGCCACCTGGTTGGATTTCAAATATTATTCATGCATTCAAAACAAAATGAAGAAGTAAAGATTGCCAATTTTTATAATGTCATTCTTGTAACAATTGTCAGCAGCATACTTCTAGCATGTTATGAAGACCATATGCTAGCAAACTCTGATACTGTAAAAAGATTCTCATCCCTGCCTTTGTTCACAAAATTATGAAGCAGATCCAAAGCTTGAGAGAGAGTGAAATATATACTCACTCCTTTACAACCACCAAAATATAACCTTTTAGAGCTCTATCAAATAAAACATGAAATCTTACAACAGTGATGCAGTTGTCAACTGATCAATCCACCTAATTCCAAATCTGTTCAGCAAACATCATGCCATACACAAACCTAATCTAGATTACTGTATGAAGTTTCCAAATATGTGATCTATTATGAAAAATGTCAACGCATTTGTGAACAGTCAGAAAGCTATCTAAATTGGATCTCCACCTATATGATTGAGATTTAAGACTTACTTTAACAAGCAAATTTTCATCAAGAGCATCCAAGTTTAAGATCATAAGGCCTTTAAACAGAGCTTTATCAGCCAGCAGCATCATGGGTACAAGCACTAACATGTTATTGAGTGAAGAGGAACTATTATAACTGACAAATCCACATCAGAGAATGCAGTGCTCACTTTCCCCTACTACAAACTAAAGAGCCACTATGGCATAATTAGAATTAGATATCTAAATAAATATCATTTTATCCACTGATGTTGAAAACATTAGGTCCAGTGAACCAGATTCATTAAAATTATCACATATCTATCAGCATGATTTGATGAAATCACTCTTCTCGTGCAATAAATAAGTTTTAAGCATGAAACCATGCGAGTTTTACATTATGCATCAGTAGAAAACTAGCAAAATTTTAGATAATAGTGAATTTCTTCTCTTGGTCATAGAATTAAACAGTTTATATGGTTTCTTATCTATTTGAAAATTTTGTAGAAACAGCACTCAAAAGTTCTGAAGGAGAGTAAAATCTATTCAGACCAAATATGGGAATATCATTTGTGATGATGAATGATACAAATATTTCATTCGATATGGGAAGGATATAGCCCAAAAAATGCATAAAGCATTTTTTCATCAATCAATTCAGGCATCATAAGTCATATCATCACCACATTTCAATGATGTGCTAACAGATGTCATACAAGTTTATATGATTTCCTTTGCTTATAACCTGCAAATAACAATATTCAAAATTACAACTGAGCAAAAATAGACTCCCTAGAGAGGGACAGTCTGGGAAAAGAAAAGATCTTGATAGTATGTTCCTCCAAACCATCCCCTCCTCTTATTATAAATTGGTACATATGTTTGCTTTGTGTGATATATTTCTAATCTAAACTAACTCCTCATTCGTCTTCTCCAAACCTTTCTTTGGTACTCTAAAGATGGACTATTTCTAATCTACATTAGTTTGAAGGAAAAACCAAGTCAATTAACTGGAGCATTGCTTTTTTGATTGTTCAAATCAATCCATTGGTTCAATTTGTCCAAGTAGATGACAGGTTTAATGGACATTAGCCACTTGTGAACCGAGCATGGTGAGGAAGAAAGTAAAAAAGGACTCTGGGAAAAACATGTCAAAATGAAAATAAAAATAAAAATCTTCCAGTCTGTGAAAGTTAACTAACAAACCTGTTTCGAATCCTATTGAATTTGACTAGCAAGTGCCGCACTTAATAGTTGGAATCTTTTGCCTACATGGGCACACAGGTTTTGAGTTTAATTCTTGTCCTATGCTTAACTCAGTTGTTTATTAAGTGACTGATTTTTTTTTAATAATCTTGTTTAAGTTTAATTTTGGATATATGGCAAAACTTTAAAAGATAGAAGTAGAAATAAACATATAAGAGAAATGATAGGAGTAGCTCGAATTGAAGATAAAATGAGAGAAAATCGATTACAGTGATTTGGACATATACAACGAAGACCTTTAGATGCTCCGGTTAGAAAGAGTGATTTTTTAACAATCCATGGTAAGATAGAGGTAGAGGTAGGCCTAAACTAACATGGATAAAAATAATTAAAAAAGATATAACTTAGTCCTGAATAGAGCAGAAGCAAATTCATGTAGCCGATCCCATGTAGTTGGAAAAAGGCTTAGATGAGTTGAGTTGAGTTTAGTTGTTTAAGTTTAATTTTGATTTTATTTATGAAAGTGTGAACCAAGTATTGGGAAGAATGCAAAAAATATCAAGACTTTCGAAAAATCAAAAATATCAACATTCAAAAAACCATGCCCTTCCGGTCTGTGAAAGTGAACAAACAATACTATTTGGAATGCTGTTGAGTTTGACTAGCAAATCCATCTCTTAATATCTGGAAATTTTTTTACCTACATGGCCACATTGGCTCCTTGATTTTAATTATGTTCATATGCTTAACTTTATGTTGTTCATTGACTAATTTTTTGATAACTTATTTGTTAAACTCATCCGGTTTTTGACATAATGTAATTTTATTGAATATCTGGTTTGTATCTAGATATTTTTAAAGAAAATATAAATAATCTAAAGATCTAGTTTGTAGATGTGATCATCTAAATGAATTATAAATTTGCCCATATACATTTTGTATGCATATTTGTTTTAAAACAAAATAACTGATATCTATTCGTTTGAGAAGCAATATGGGTAATTGTTATCCATTTGATAACCATGTCCATATTATATCGTTTCGATGAAAATGGATACAAATCTATCATGAAGAACTTTTGATCATCAGACTATGCTGGGGGATTGCTATTTGATATCTTGGGAAAATGTGTAGTTGCACATTGCCTTACTCTATATTTTGTTTTCTTTTTTGTGTGAAAAAAGTGGAACTTAGAGAGTTCCACCTCCTTCATATGGTGATGAATCAAGGAATAATTGGTAGGTTCAAAGGATGAAGAGAAAATGAAGAAAAAGAAGAAACA
This sequence comes from Calamus simplicifolius, assembly GCA_900491605.1. Lineage (NCBI taxonomy): Eukaryota > Viridiplantae > Streptophyta > Magnoliopsida > Arecales > Arecaceae > Calamus > Calamus simplicifolius. The sequence goes on along the minus strand of UESW01005036.1, from coordinate 130,850 downwards.
CATGAGAAAAGAAGATTACTTAGTGGTATAGGTTACAAGGAGATTGGAGTGCCAGCCAACTTCTGAAGCGCTCATACAGTCTAAACATTAAACATGACTACTGCCATGCAAAGGTGGTAAGTATCTTGCATTAGGAAGATTTTGTTGTTTCTGCTTTCAGATTGCTTAGCAAACAGTCAAAACTAGTTCCTATGCAGACTGGACACTTGGGTTAACTGTTCTTAGTAGCAGCTATCTGAAGGTCCATCACTGAGTGGTTTTAGTTGGAGGTCACTCTACACAGGGGAATATGCTTCCAAATTTTTCAAGGAACGCTTGATGGTCTTTTTTGCCATGCTTCAAATCGTTGATTCTATTATTTAGCCTCTCAGTCAAAATGGCTATCTATCAACTCCTTGGAAAGTAACATTCTTCCTCAGACCACAGATGCAGCGGCTTCATACATGAAATATGTAGTTATAGATTGAGTTCTTATGTTTATTCATTCTCTTGAACAACTCTTACTTGTTTAATTTGATTAATACTAAGAATATATTAATTTTTAAGGAGTGTCTTTCTTGGTTATATGTAATCCTAGCTGGATCATTTCTTATTTATAGAACCTATATGGTGGTTGCACATGTCCTCTTTATAGTCCAAATGTTACTGTGACATGTGTTCTAGGTAAAGACTTTATGGAGTGGGACACATTTTATGTGGCATTTGTCACCATAGATTGTTGGCTTGTTGTGTGTGAAATCCAGTGTGTTTGTTGGATTGTAGGCTATCTTCACATTCAATCATATCTTCACTCTTGTTTATTGATCATTTTTAGCATTTCATTGCAACCTGTTCTTCTACTTAATGTGGGACTTATTCTCAGGACAACAAGAGGATGAGAGCATAACGGTACAAAGTCGGCCACTCCCACGAGATGTTTTTAGACTCCGGCAAATTCATAGGTCAAGAGGTGCTAGCTTTCACAGATAGGATCTGCTGTGTCCGATGGAAGTGCATTTTCTGAAGAGCAATTTTTAGTGCGAATTAATTATGTACAATTTCATATGTAATATTGACAAATTATGCTTCCAATCTATATTGTTTAAAAGCGCTCTCTCTCTCTCTCTCTGTGCGTGCGCATGCGCGCCCTCTCTACCAATAGAAATGTATCCTTTTCTTCTTCTTTTGTGGCTTATAAATTCTCTTGGAAAATAGGGTGCTTTCTTGTTCAACTTTGCAAAAGAAATATTCAAGAAAATTTCCACTATATGTTATATGAGTGGTGACAGCTATACGCTTTTCCATTGTAGCCCTAGCGACACTGTATTTTAATAATTCCGAAGGGATTGTGACCAGTGATAAAAATATAGTGGCAAGAGCTTGACATATGTTGCCAGATGAAGTCCATTGTACATCTGGGTTCTCTTGTTCTACTATTTTCTTTAACATCAACTGCTGTGTGTTATGCATTTTAGTTTGCATCAGCAAGGAGTTGGAGCCGAGAGCGGATGTCGTTAGATGGCATCTACCTTAAAGAAGCTGTGTACCCTCAACAATCTGATCATCATGTTGCATTAAGAAGAGCAAAAATGTGTTCTGATTTTATAATAATTAATGTCATGAGATAATTATCAATTTTTGCATACGGCATAAGGGAGCTATGATAGCATCATAGTTGAAGCAAAATAACTAGCATTGATTAACAATGGCTGATAATTGAAATAAAATAAATGGATTACATGGTTTTTATAAATAAAGGGCGGGATTTCAAGTCTTCATCCAATTTATTGATTTAACAAATTTTAAAATGTGTGTGTGTGGTTTTGGGGGGGGGGGAGGACTTAACAACTCTAAGCAATTTAATTAATTAAATAAATGTATACCCAATAAATTATATCTTTATACATGAGAAAACAAATTGCACCCGATAAAGCCCCCATTGAAATTTAGAATATAGCGGGATATCGCATGAAAAATGGGGATATATAGACATTATGAGATGTCTCTTTATCTTGATTGGATTGTTCATATACACTTTCTTGATTGATATTTTGTATTTGTAATAATTAAGGTAAGAATGTAAATTAAATTGTAAATTATTTCAATACTAGCAGCTTTAGTTGATTAAATCTACGGGCCATCCATGCTTTCCTCAAAATCTTTATTGCTCGCCACGCCTTGAATTTATGATTGGAGTTGATTACATAACATAGCTGCACAATCATTCCCAATGCATAACCAATCCTAAAAATTAGGTAAGATTTTCATATCTAAATCAAAATCAAGCTTAATATTTCATTAATATTTTAACAATCTGAAATTTAGGGTTCTGACACTCCCGGCATCAAATATAAAAATGCTAGCTATGCTCTTATAAAAAATTTCTTACCATTAACCTAGAATTAGGTGTCTGTGGCTCTATAAGAAAAAAAGAACAAGTAATAATAATGATGTGAGTTAAAAGCTTCGTATAAGATATATTGGATTTCGGCATAAATTAACACTACTACAAATAGTGGAATAGACTACGGTAGGTTTTAGAAAAAAGACTACGTTTTTCGTAAAAAATGTAGTCTAATATTTTAGACTACGTTTTCATAATTTTTCATAATTTAAAAGACTACATCTTTTATTAAAAACGTAGTCTTATATTATCTGATAATATAAAAGACTACGTTTTTAAATAAGACGTAGTCTTATATTATCTGATAATAAAAAAAGACTACGTTTTTAATTAAGACGTAATCTTATATTATTTGATAATATAAAAAGACTACGTTTTAAATTAAGACGTAGTCTTATATTATTTGATAATATAAAAAAACTACGTTTTAAATTAAGACGTAGTCTTATATTATCTGATATTATATCAAAAAGACTACGTTTTTAATTAAGAAGTAGTCTTATATTATCTGATAATAAAAGAAGACTACGTTTTTAATTAAGACGTAGTCTTATATTATTTGATAATATAAAAAGACTACGTTTTAAATTAAGACGTAGTCTTATATTATAAGATATTATGTCCAAAAGACTACATTTTTAATTAATACGTAGTCTTATATTATCTGATAATATAAAAAGATTATATTTTTAAATAAGACGTAGTCTTATATTATCTTATATAATAATATAAAAAGACTACGTTTTTTATTAAGACGTAGTCTTATATTATCTGATAATATAAAAAGATTATATTTTTAAATAAAACATAGTCTTATATTATCTTATAATATAAAAAGACTATATTTTTAATTAAGACGTAGTCTTATATTATTTTATATAATAATATAAAAAGACTACATTTTTAAATTAAAACATAGTCTTATATTATCTGATAATATAAAAAAAATTATATTTTTAAATAAGACGTAATCTTTTATTATCTTATAATATAAAAAGATTACATTTTTAATTAAGACGTAGTCTTATATTATTTTATATAATAATGTAAAAAGATAACATTTTTAATTAAGACGTAATTTTATATTATTTTATATAATAATATAAAAAATTATATTTTTAATTAAGATGTAGCATAATATAAAAATAAAATTTATCTTTTTTTTCTTCTCCTTATATATATATATATATATATATATATATCTCTTAAACGAATTCCGCTGTAGTTTTATTCTGAATTAGGTTTACCGCCCACCCCGCCTGCCTCAACTTCAGGCGCGACCTCCCCCACGGCCTCTCCCTTCGCCTCGCCGACTCCACCAACGTCTTCGTCCTCCACTCCCTCGATGCCAACCAGATCTGGGTCTTCGCCGTCCGACTGCCAGGGGATCGTGACGTAGGCCGCTGAGGGACGAGGGACTGAGGGGGAGGAGGCAGTGGAGGAGGGCCCTTGGCATCGCCGCTTCCTCCGCGGTCATCGGGTAATCTCGATCTTCGGAGGGCCAGGGTGATTTAAACACCCTGAATTCCTCCTCCCTTGTTCTCTGCAATTATTTCTAGACATCTCCATTAGGCTTCGAACCCGAAGCGAAGTAGAAATTCGTCAGCACCTCCACCGCACGGCGTTGATCTCCATCAGGTAGCCACCATCTCTTTCTCGGATTTGGCTACCCACAGTCACTTGATCTTTGGTATTTAAGGCTCTAATTTGGCTTGATGTCTCTATTTTGGATGGAAGCAGGGGTAGCGGCTTTGGCGGCGTTTTCCTCCACTCTAGCAGCATCTTCTGGTAGGTCAACCTAGTCCTCCCCTTCCTTCTTGAATGACCTTGTTTTTGAGAGGTATGGCATGGGTATGGTCACCAGCGATCGCCGGAGATGGGAATGGAAAGGACCGGCTACCCTGTTCGTGGTTGTGAGGGCTTTAAAGCCCTCTTGGCGCCAGACCTCCACCGGTGGAGGGTTCCAGCGAGATGGGGTCGTGGCTTATGCAAGGGCTGCCAGAACCCTCCGTCGACCCTTGGCCGAACCGCCGTGGCCACCTCAGTGCTGGCCCTCGTGCGGCCTCCCATGGCTGGCCATAGGGGTTGGACACTGTGCCTGCTCGCCATGGAGGAACGGCAACGGCTGGCTCTGGGACGATCCTCTAGCAACCATCAGGTGTTTGGTTATATGTATGAGAGGAATTAACTCACTCTTTGTATAATTGTCAAATATTATCTTGCGGTTGAAAATTTCTTAGGTGATTGGTATGTACAAGAGGAATTAACTCACTCTGCATAATTTTCAAGTATTATCACAGACAGCAACAGTGCTACTAGAGTCATTGCCGAAGGAGTTGCTGCTTGTGCTGCTCTGCTATTTGCTACCCCTGCAATTGCATTTGCTTTGTGGCAACGAAGGAAACCACAGCATCATTTCTTTGATGTACCTGATTAGTGGGTCTACATGAAAAATATCTTGAATGGATTGTTGTGTTATCGTATAAGATGCATTTTTTGCTCCTGTACTTTCTTTGCAGCTGACGAGGATCCAGAAGTTCATCTAGGACAGCTCAGGAGGTTTTCTCTGCATGAACTACAAGTTGCAACGGATGGTTTCAGCAGCAAAAATATTTTGGGCAGAGGTGGATTTGGTAAGGTGTACAAAGGATGCTTAGCTGATGGCTCCCTCGTGGCAGTGAAATACTAAAAGAGGAGCATACTCAAGGTGGGGAATTGCAGTTCCAAACGGAAATAGAATTGATCAGCATGGCTGTGCATCGAAATCTACTTCGATTACGTGGCTTTTGCATGACACCGGCTGAACGGTTGCTTGTTTATCCCTTCATGGTCAATGGAAGTGTTGCATCATGTTTAAGAGGTACTGTTTGATGGTCCTTACCGTATGCTTTGCAATTCATTCTTTATTTTTATAATGAATTATAAAGTACTTTTTTGGTTTCCTTCATTCAATTTGTTTAAATTGTGTTTCAATTGCCAGTTCATTGAGTGATATCAACTCTTAAACTCCTGACTGCATTTTAGATCTTCGATTCCATCTTCTTTTGCCACGATCAGATTGAGTTGGAAAAGAAAACTGAAATTTGTCTATGAATTATGATATTTTATCTTGGAATATATTGTAGTTGGCTGATATTCTAAAATCTTGAAAGTTGTGCTTGACCTAAAATTTTAGTGGTGTAATAATTATGATGGCAAATTTGAGTTATCATCTTCTACAAAAAATAAAAAAAAGTCATTTTTATTATGATGGCATTTGCTTAGAAATTAGAATTGCATCATAATTAAATAAGTTTCTCGTCTTATTTGATGGCATTTGCTTAGATATTAGAATTTCATCATTATTGCTGCAAGTGCTCAATATGTTTCAGACAAAGCTAGCTGCTGCTCAATTAAAAAACTGCATCCAAATAAAAATGTTGCTGATTCTGATACACAAAATGATGAAAATATAGAATTTATTGCTATTGGACAAAGAAACATGCAAAAGGTATTAATATTTACTTATATTTAGCATTCATAGGGGACAAAGTGTATTTTTGTGATTCTATTGGACGTTCAGTGGGAAAAGAATTGAAAGGTGTTATTAATACGTAAGTATTTATTTCTTTTTAATTTTGCAGTAATTTGTCTAAATTATATCATTTGAGTCTCACACTATTACTATACTTTGTTAAATTAGTGCACTCAAAATATACAATGCTAAAGCTGACCGAGTTGCAAGAAAAACACTTACTTGGGAGTCAATTAAGGTATATTGAGTTGCATATTCTTTTTAATAATTCATAAAATTAGATCTTATTTGTTTTAATCTTATAAAAACTTTTAAATTCATTTTTCAAGTGTCCAAAGCAACCATCTGGTGTTGAATGTGGCTATTATGTCATCATGTATATGAAGGAGATCATCGAGAATTATATCATTTCAACCGATGAAAAGGTACGTAGGTTATTATTGCGTAGATGATTCACATAAGTTCTACTTTTATGATTTTAGGTTTTTATGTCATGTATTATTTAGTGCTCTTTTTATGAGTAACTTATATGAAAAGGTTTGTTATTATTGCGTACATGATTCATATAAGTAGTACTTTTTATGATTTTAGATTTTTGTATCATGTGTTATTTAGTGCTCTTTTCTGATTAACTTATGTATATATGCAGTTTGGCGAGAAGAAAACTTATAAACAAGAAGAGATCGACATTATGCGTGGAGAATGGGTCGAGTACTTACAAGGTTGCATTTGAAGAAATGTTATGTGGAAAGATGTTTGTATGATAGTATTGGACAATGTATTTGAGGTTTTTTGGAATTGAAACTATATGTTTGTATGACAGTAAATGTTTGTATGACAGTTTGCACGAAGAATTCAATATTTTTAGGATTTTTTTGGAATTGAAATTATATGTTTGTATGACAGGATTTGATATTAGACTACATTTTTAATATAAAAATGTAGTCTAAATGTTCATAATAGACTACATTTTCTGATAAAAACATAGTCTAAATGTATTTAAAGACTACGTTTTATTGACTTTAGACTACATTTTCTTATAAAAACGTAGTCTAAATGTATTTAAAGACTACGTTTTTTCGACTTTAGACTACATTTTCTGATAAAAACGTAGTCTAAATGTATTTAAAGACTACGTTTTTTTGATTTTAGACTACATTTTTTGATAAAAATGTAGTCTAAATGTATTTAAAGACTACGTTTTATTGACTTTAGACTACATTTTCTGATTAAAATGTAGTCTAAATGTACTTAAAGACTACGTTTTTTTCGACTTTAGACTACGTTTTCTGATAAAAACGTAGTCTAAATGTATTTAAAGACTACGTTTTATTGACTTTAGACTACGTTTTCTGATAAAAACGTAGTCTAAATATATTTAAAGACTACGTTTTTTCGACTTTAGACTACATTTTTCAATAAAAACGTAGTCTAAATGTATTTAAAGACTACGTTTTTTTTGACTTTTAACTACGTCTAAAAACGTAGTCTAAAAGAGGGACTTTTAACTACAGTTACACTTTTAACTACACTCACCTAGACTACGGTTTAGAAAATGTAGTCATATATAAAATACTACATTTTTTAGACGTAGTCTAATTAAAAAATTGTTGTAGTGTATATTAACGAAATTTTTTAAATTTTTTGGGTTTTAGCGACGCAATAATGCATCGCTATATTGGGAAGCAAATAGTTGCGTCGCAATATAGCGACGCATTATTACGTCGCTATATTGAAAATTAATTTTTTTTTATTTTTTTTGTTAAATGCATCGCTATTACGTCGCTAAATAGCGATGCAATCACTGCATCTCTATATTAATGATTTTTTTAAATTAAAATAGTTTTTGCATCGCTAATGCGTCGCTATATTAAAAATTATATTTTTTTATTTTTTTGTTATTTGCATCGCTATTGCATCGCTAAATAGCGACGCAATCACTGCGTCGCTATATTAACGATTTTTTTTTATTTTCTAGTTTTTGCATTGCTAATGCGTCGCTATATTGCGACACATTATTATTCCGTCGCTAATTGAGTTGCTATTTTTTTTTCTCGCTGAGTTGTCGCAATTTGGTCATAATTTAGTGACGCAAAAATGCTTCACTAAATTGGCGTCGCTACTTCTGATTTTTCCTGTAGTGATCCTATCTTTAGCCACCTATTATCTCTCCTCTCTGGATCCATCTTGGCCCTCTTCCAACTCACCCCAACGTTGTCTCGGCTCCCCGCCATCACCAACTTCTCCTCGGCCTTCACCGAACTCAGCTCTGAGCTCTCTGTCTTGAGCTCCTCCGAGACTCTAGCTCCAAAGCCAAGTATCTCTCCTTCCACATCCACGTCGTCTCTCTCCTGCATGCATGCATTTATAACATGCACCAAGCTACGTTGGCCCCCCTTGCGTGAATGGATATGGCATAGGATGCAAGGTAACTAGGATGAGGAGCTCCATGACTCCAACAGTCGACACTCGACTCCTCCAACCTTCGTCTCAGCTCTCTCTCCTGACTGCCTCCCGAATCTGTGAGGTTCTGACAGCATCTAGCCCTTGGCCTCGGACTGCTTCCCTTGGCACTCAACCTCAGACTGATCTCCCCTCGGCACTCGATCTCGAGCTGATCTCCCTTCAGTGTTGGACTGATCTCCCCTTGGCCTCGGACTGATCTCCCCTCGGCCTCGGACTGATCTCCCCACGGAGCTCATCCAAGGGCATGAACAGTGCCATGCACATACTCTATAATCAATGCTCTACGAGGGACAAAGCCAGCTTCAACTCCAAACTTCATCTTCTGTGACACTTTGGGGCCCATGTGCTTGACTTTATCATCCATCATTGTCCACACAAGACAGCGAAAGGATGGCATGGGAGACACATCTAGCAAGCACCGTAATGGTCGATCATGCCTTGCAGCAGCTTGCAACAGCTGTCCAAGCCAAGCAGCACCTATCAACCAGCTGCAGCCACCAACTCTGGTGGGACATGGCCTGCAGCCCTGACATGTCACATGGGGGCAAGCTCCACTATTGCTGCCATGAATAAATGCTCTGACAGATGACTACACCCCACCTAACAGACTCCAGGCATTAATAAAATAGGTAAGAGGGATCCCTGGCTAGGTAACTCAACACACAACACTCCCAAACGCTCATTCTTGTTCACAGAGAGCTTCACGCTAGTCTCTCTCTTTCGAGCTTTCTCAAGCTTACGGCTGTTGCCCAGAGCACTAACTTGAGCATCGAAGGATCCTCGCTATAATCTCTGATCCTCGGGACTTGTTTGCAGGCTTCCAAGAGCGAGATGCTCGCCGAAAGATCCTGGGCTCACTGAAGGAGGCGATCGGACGCGATGATTTAGCATCAATAAACATTATGTATGGATTGTTAATTAAAATTCAATAATAATAGCTTATTATTAGTTAAATTTAATTCATTATGACTTTTTCTTTTAAGTAAGATGTCTTGCATGCCGTGAGATTTAGTTATGCATGCATACAATAAATTGTTGCATTCTTAATCCATCATTAGGTATGGAGTAGGACAATCACTCAAAGATAAGGATTAATCTAAGGTCATCCTGATGATACCATCTGTGTGTTATGAAATGTCTCCTTGAAGCTATTATATCATAATTAATCAATTGAAGAATCAATCTTTTAAGCTAACCACTACTAGAGGCTGGAGTTTTGGCGCAGAAAAAAATCGAGCGACCGCTTGAGGCGGTCGCGGAAGGCACCTTTAGCGACCGCTTGAGGGCGATCGCTAAAGGTGATCGCGAAAGTAGGAAAAAATTGGGCGACCGCTTGAGGGCAGTCGCGGAAGCCACTTTTAGCGACCGCTTGAGGGCGGTCGCTAAAGACGATCGCGAAAAGTAGGAGAAAATCGGGCGACCGCTTGAGGGCGGTCGCGGAAGGCACTTTTAGCGACCGCTTGATGGCGGTCGCTAAAGGCGGTCACGGAAAGTAGGAAAAAATCGGGCGACCGCTCTCAAGCGGTCGCTAAAGGCGGATTGTCCACTGATTCATTAAATCATCAGCTGGATTCCGTCGATGCCCTAATCGAAACCCCAAGTTCTTCTTCCTGAAACCCTCGCTCCCACGCCGCAAATCTGAGACTCCGTCGACCCCCGCGAGCTCCTCTCTGCCGTCAACCCCCGGATGCCGGAACCCTCCCCCGCCACCTTTAAAACTCCCCGCGGCAAGGGTTTTAGGCTTCCACCCACTTTCTTCTCGCAACGCTCTTCCTCCGAAAGGTAAGATCCCTAATCCAAGAAGGGGGAGCTCAAGGACCAGCAGGTCGCCGTTAAGGTTATCCCTAAGGCCAAGGTTTTGATTTTTTTTTTTTTCCAAAAGAACTATCCTTTCAAGTGATTCATAGGTTTATTTTTCCTTAAATTTTGCTCCTTGACTCTTAGTTTCAATTTTATCTATGTATTCTAAGATTTCCCATCGGGACTTTAGATCGATTTCAGATATCATCGGTAGTCAATTAATTGCGTGTCCTGCTCGATTCCCTCCCCTTAGTTGTTCTTATAGATAGCCTGCAATTTCTGCAGGAAAGATTGTTGGTCTTAAGGCCGCCTCCGGACCAAAAACCCCTCTTTGTCTGAATTAATTTGGATAATGTCCAGTTTAAGTTTCGATAGAACTCGTGAAACGTTTGCAGTCTTTGATGGGAAAGATGGTGATTTTTAGTCAAGACGAAATTGCATTGTGTACCCTAGGGTGATCAAACTAAAGTATCTCAAATATCCGGTGGGATTGGAAAGTATGGCATTGGACCATCAGTAGAAAAAGTAGAAAGGAAACAAAATGGTTTTGAATTTGTGGAGCTTCATTATGTGCTTGCAATTGTAGTCATTATGTATTTTCTCATGTTTTGGAGGAGTGGTTGCTGGGTTTCCTGGAGCTAGCTAATTCAGTAATATTATCAAAATTGCTGCTTTGCTAATCTTGATGCTTATTTTGGCCCATTGGGGACTGCTATTTTTGTAGAAATGGTTGCCTCTCAAGGAGTGGGTGTTGGTTCTCGTTGCTATGGATGGTTCGTTTTCTGGATTGCTTCTAATGGGGAAGCGATGCTTGGGCTTTAGATGTTCTTGAAAACTATTAGGGCTTAGGATCTTAAAGTTTTTGCTATTCTTGCGATTGCGTCGCTTCAGATTTACGCCTTTATATTGTAATTTCTTGCACCCACCGTGCCTAAATTTAATACTGAACCTTCCATGGTTTCAGGCGTGGAAGCTTGTAGTGTGGCTTTTGAAACGATTCTTTTCTGTTATTTAATCGGTTGCTTTTCTTTAAATTGATCAGAATTAGATGAAGTGGCAATGCTTCTTTTTGTTCTTGCTAATTGGATGAAACACTTCGAGGCATAACTTTTTTTTAATACTACCATGGCTAAGGTTAGCTTGTTTAGATGTTTTTGTTCAGATCAATTATCTGTGTGAACCTTCTACTTTTCTTGGAATTGGGGAGAATCAGATGGTTTGAAATGATTGATTTCTGGTTTTTTTCTGTATATTGAATATGATGGTTTTTGATTTCTTTATATTTGTCAAATTTATGATATTGCAATATATTCTTTTTTCCCTTTTCTTCATTTGCTGTGATATGCAAGAATTCTACTGGCTTGCAATTATTATATAGTGAAAAAAATCAACTAATCATTTTTTTCCCAATAGTTATCATTGCATCTCAGTAATTTGAATTTTTAAGGATGAATGCTAGCTTGTGTGTTTTGATTTTGTTGATTGTGCCACAAACAAATTTATTTGGTTAAAAAAATATTAAAAAAATTGGTTTGATATGTTGCTGAACTCTTGCTCGATTGACTGACCAGGTGAATTATAGAAATTAATGATCGAATAGACTCAATTTACTCTCTCCTTATACTGATTGGAGATACCTTTTGCATTGGCAGCATCTCAAACATTACCTGCAGTAGCAGTATCCAATACATTTCTTTTGGCATGTTTTTTTTATTTATTTGTTTTAATAACATTAAAATTAGAAGGTAGCTATTTTGCAAGGCTACTGAATTGGTGCTATCTGGCTTGGACTTGTTTTGATGTGTCCTTAAATAAAAGTATATGGACTGATGGGATGTTATCAGAAGGCTCTATTAGCATTTTTCTTTTCTTCTAATAAAGTCTTAATATCACCAACCATGGGAAATAATGCATGTCACATCCTTCCAAACATGTGTGTCATTATAAACCATAATGTGCTGGTAGGAAGAGGACAGAAAGATTTACATGTACAATAAAACTGATATTATACCACTAATTGATAACTTCTTCATGTTGTAAAAACTCATTCTCTTTTCTTTGTTGATTTTAATTTTGAATTTAATCCCTCTTTTTTCAGAACACAGGAGGTCAAGTGAAGCTAGTGAGGCAGACTCTAAACGGTGAAAGTTTTTACTCTTTTTTCTTTTAAACTAATCTTTATTTTTTTAATTTATTTGTCCATGCATTGCCTAGCAAGTTATTTGTCCGTGCATTGCCTAGCAAGTTATTCATACTTTCACAGAAATACTTAGCGACATAGATAAGAGTTGGATTGATTTGCCAAATAGGACGTCTACGGAATATATAGAGGGGATTAAGTAGTTCATTGCCTTCACCAATGGATTTGATAGTGAGCACATCAGTTGTCCCTGTAGAAAATGTGCAAACCGTTATTACTACACACGAGATATTGTACGAGAGCATTTGATTCTAAATGAGTTTTTGAAGAATTACAAGAATTGGACTAGACATGGGGAAGATTATGTTCCTTATTGCAGAGAGGAAAGAGTTGAGATGGAGGTCGATGTTACGATAGTTGATCCGATGATCGTGATGCTAAATGATATTGCATGCGGTTAGCACCCGAAGACAGTTGCTGTGAGACTGATAGGGTGGATGGGAGTAATCCTCGCTCGAGTGCAGATGAAGAAGCATTAAGGTATTTTGAAATTTTGGATGATGCGCAGACCGAATTGTATCCTGGATGTACGAATTTTAGTAAATTATCTTTTATTGTCGAGTTGTTACACTTGAAGGCTTTGAATCAGTGGATAGACATGTCCTTCGACATGCTGCTCTAGCTATTGCACAAAGTGCTTCCATTCGGTGCAAAGCTAGTTGAGTCCTACTACCATGCTCGCAAGTTAACTGAAAACTTAGGCTTCACATATGAGACTTTCGATGCATGCCCAAACAATTATATGTTGTTTAGAAATGAGAATGCCGACCTCGATACGTGTATTGTGTGTAAAACTTCAAGGTGAAAGGACGATGGGGTTGGTCAGAATCGTCAGAGTAATTTGCGAAGTGTTTCGAATCGTGGGAAGCTTGTCGCTGTAAAGCAAGTGTGATATTTTCCACTCAAGCCAAGGCTAAAGAGGCTTTTTATGTCATCTAAAATTTCTAAATTGATGCGATGGCATGCAGAGCATGGTAGGGAGGATGATAAGTTAACCCACCCAGTGGACTCCCCGGCATGGAAGGATTTTGACAAGAAACACCCCGACTTTGCCTTGGATAGTCGTAGTGTGCGGCTTGGGTTGGCTGCAGATGGTTTTAGCCCCTTCAGGTCCATGACCGGGGCAACTCATAGTACATGGCTAGTGGTGTTGGTTCCGTACAATCTTCCTCCTTGGTTATGTATGAAGCAACCTTTACTGATCCTATCCACTCTTATTGACGGACCAAGGGGCTCTGGGGATAAAATTGACGTGTATATGCAGCCTTTAATTGACGAGTTGAATGAATTATGGGCCGAAGGTGTGATGACTTTTGATTCTGAAGGAAATGAAATGTTCAAACTTTGCGCTGCATTATTATGGACAATCAATGACTTCCCGGCATATGCAAATTTGTCAGGTTGGAGCACGAAGGGGGAATTTGTCTGTCCTTGTTGCAATCAGAGTAAAAAGTCAACCTGGCTAAAACATGGCAAAAAGTGGGCTTACACAGGTCACAGACGTTTTTTACCTCTATTGCATAGGTTCAGAAGGGATAAAGTGTCATTCGATGGCACTCGAGAATATGGTCCAACACCACAAATAATGACTGGGGTTGATTTGTTATCACAACTTGAACAATAGCAAATACGCACACTATATGATTTCCAAGATCTGTTAGCCCCTCCATTGCCTGCTATTCCTGATGCGAACAGAAGGCGCAGTCATAACTGGAAGAAGAAAAGTATTTTTTACGAGTTACCGTATTGGAAAGACAATTTACTAAGGCACAACTTGGATGTTATGCACATTGAGAAAAATGTGTGTGATAATATATTATGGACCCTTCTCGGTGTTAAGGGAAAGTCCAAAGATAGTGCCAATACACGTTGTGATTTGCAGGAAATGGGCTTGCGGAAACCACTACACTTACAGTTGATAGAGTCTAACAATGCATACATGCCTCCTGCACAGTACACAATGAGTAAAGATGAGAAGGAGGCATTTCTTTCCATTTTGAAAGAGGTCAAGGTGCCTGACGGCTATTGTTCTAATATTTCTAAGCGTGTGAATATGAAAGAAAGGACTTTACAAGGTTTGAAGAGTCATGACAATCACATTCTCATTCAATAATTAATTCCTATTGCAATCCAAAATTGTTTACCTAAGAATGTTGTTGAGCCCTTGATTGAGGTGAGTAACTTCTTCAGACAACTGTGTTTAAGAGTCCATCGCACAAATGATTTGAAAAGTCTCCAGGATAGGATTGCGCTAACACTGTGTCATCTGGAGAAACTCTTTCCACCTTCATTCTTCGATGTAATGGTTCACTTGACCATACATTTAACAGGTGAAGCATTGCTTGGTGGCCCTGTCCAATTTCGGTGGATGTATCCTATTGAGAGGTACCTGAATACGTTAAAAAGGTATGTGCGTAACAGAGCTCGTCTAGAGGCATCAATAGCCAAGGGTTATTTAATGGAAGAGTGTACTAATTTTTGTGCTGCATATCTTAATGATGTTGAAACCAAACTTGATAGGCCCTTGCGGATTAATGATGGTCCTATTGGGGAGGGAACAACATTTGATCTAGATAACATCGACTGGATTCAAGCTCATCAATACGTGTTGTTTAACACTCCATCAGTTGTGGCATTGATTCAGTAAGTGAATGCTCATTCATATATTTAACTTGTTCGTGTTATGTCTAACTCAATCAAGCTTGTCATTAACACATGTTGTTTTGCATTATAGGACACACATTGATGAGCTCAAACGGGACATGCCTCGTGCGACAGATAATCAAATTCGGCAGTCCCATTTTCAATCATTTCACGATTGGTTCAAGAATTATGTATGTATAGATATGGTTGTATGTGTACATATGGTTGTATGTGCTTCAATTTGTTCTTATCATATTAGTTTTACGTAGCTTTATTCAATGATTACTTTAATTCTGTAGGTGTACAATTTACGACGAGCGAGTGAAGGTACTTTGACTGATGAAATGAACCAACTGGCTGATGGTTCGTTTATAACGGCACGACGTTACACAACTTGTGATGTCAATGGGTATCGATTTCGCATCAAAGAAGTAGATGAGAAATGAGCAACACAAAATAGTGGTCTAGGGTGTCCTTCTGTCGATGCAGGTTATTATTATGGCCAGTTGAAAGATATCATTGAAGTTATATACAGTCACGGATTAAAATTTTTGTTATTCAAGTGTGACTGGGTCGATCCAATCTGTGGGACTAAAGTTGACAAGTATCAATTTACATTGGTAAATTTCAACAATTTGTTATATCGAGATGAGCGAGTAAGTAATGAACCCCACATATTGGCCAGGCAAGCTGAGCAAGTTTACTATGTTATGGATCCCATGGATCCTAACTGGCAAGTTGCAGTTAAAATGTCAAGGAGGGGGGTGTATCAAATTGAAGATAATGAGCCAGATATTGATGCATTTGCTCAGCAAGTTCTTGACCAAAATGTAATATTTCAACGTGATGAGGATGTCAACTGGGTTAGAGAGACCGTTGAAGGAGATACTATCGACTTGCATGACCAGTGAACTGTTCTCCTTTTTTTCTTCTCAATTTTGCTTAAGAATATGTTTGACTTTTTGTTTACGAATGGTTTTAGTTATTAATTGCATTTATTTATCTTATGATATGTTAAAAAGATATGTCCGAACGTAAGAGGAGAGAGCATCCACACACGATGGACGAGTTTTTACATCATAGCCAGGCTCGTTCGCCGACAAGGGACCCTAGTCGATGGATGCCTACGGACCATGATCCACAGACACCTGCACCGGCATGATTTAGATCTTCCAGTCCATGCTAGTAGGGCCTTCTCCATCTATAGTTGGTGCATCGACCTCCACACATACTGGTATAATTTATTTTTATGTTTAACAATTATATAAAATAATTTTAGTTTTATTTAACTAATAAGTTTATTGTTTATAGCTTCTACTACGACGAGTTCATCTTCCAGTAGGGGTAGGGGCCCAGCTAGAGGGATTCCTTCATGGAATGCTGGTACCCGTTATGATGTGCAATTTGACGACACATTTCATCCAGTTGGAGAAGGGGCTCGCCCTTTTATCAGCCAGTTGGGGCATATGGTTCGAGACCCACATAGATTTCCCCTGACTATGCTTGATTGGACTGCTTTTCCTTAAGATACGATAGATCGACTCTGGGGGGAGGTTAAGGTAAGCCGCTGAGTTCTATCTTAGCTTCAACGTTATTATACAATGTGTCAAAATTTCTTATCCTAAAATTTCTTATCCTACGCAGGACAATTTGAGGTCATGTCCTAATGATTTTCGTCCAGTTTGCTTGGCAAAGTGTCGAAAGTTATGGAAAGACCACAAGAACAAGGTAAAGAAAGAGCATTGGGAGAAGAATGTGGACGACCCAGACCTTCTTTAGCGAGTCCTAAGGGGCATTCTCCCCGCACAGTGGCCTGAGTTGGTCCGGTACTGGTCGAGTGAGAAGGCAAGGGTGAGTAGTTCAACCTATTTTTTGTTAAATTCATATGAAACATTCGGTGTAAACTTATAAACACGACCCAAAATGAATGCAGGAAGAGGCAGAGCAAAATTCTCAAAATCGCTCGATGCAGGGCCCTACTCACAAGCTTGGGACTCGACACGTTACGCAGATCCGGCACGAGGTAAATTGTCACGTTAAACCATACGTATTTTGATTGTTGACGTAGTATGTATTCATATATGTAGATGACATGATTTATCCTTCGAAAGTTACGTGAGCGGGGTGCACCCACCGACCGGATGTCTGTATGGATGGCGAGTCGCAGTCTCGACCATCCTGAGGTTGCAACTCTTGTAGTAAGTATTTACCTTTACGCAATACTTTTTTAACCTATTATGAGATTTATTGATTTACTATTCTAATTTGGTTGCTTTCTTGCACACAGGCCCAGTTTGAGGCTCGATTGGCCGAGCTGCCAGAGGAGGAGCGACAGGTAGTTGCTAGGCGGGATGAGATATTCCACACCATCATAGGCCAGGATGGGTACGGATACACACTTACATATGGCACGGGCATACCACGTTCGACTATCATGCGAGCGGAGTCATCCCAAGGCTCACGCATGCGAACTGACGAGGTGGCTGAGCTGATCCAGTCTCTTCACCAGCAGATGGATGCACGTGTCGAGGATCTTCGGGTAAGGATGTAGGTTGCGATGCAGGCCAAGGTGCAGGCTCAGGTACAGGAGCAGGTGCAGGCATTTAAGGCGGAGCTACATCATCGACTAGCTCAGAGTGGTGTCCCTATAGCTGATGATTCAGATCCACCGATTCATACTCAGGTTCATAATTGAAGACATATGTATTTAAATTTAATTTAATTACTTTTAAAATATATATTATTTATTTCTGTTGTTAATTATATACTGTAATATTGTAGGCCCCAGACGCTGGCAGTGGTCACCAGGCGAGACATGAGTTAGTTGGTGAGGGCATGCTTGATCCAGTAGGCTCAAATGAACATAATCGGGTATGAGTTTATGAATATGCTTGATCCAGTAGCATCAATTTTTCTCACTATTTCTGTAGTTGTTTTATGCTGCAAATGTTTTCTTCGGATGATGAATAAAAAAAATGTAATGATAATCATGAAGCAAGTACATTGATTTCTTGAGCATGATGACCCATCGTGCTGGTTAACTTTGTTTAGTTGTTGTTTACCATTCCAACAATTACTTTACTAGTTTAGAGAATTTATATGCTACTTGTGAATTTAGATAAGTTGTATATGTCTTTAGTATGGTTTAAGATTATGACGTATTAGCTTTTCATATGATTTGTTGATGAATATGCTGAAAGATCAGTTATGATAAATCAATGCTAGAACACATGTTGCCTCCTTTCTTCCTGGGTAAACATAAGTAGCAGCTTATGTAATGCAAAATTAGTTGAAGCATTTAAAGGGAAGATATGCTTAAGTTGCATTCAAAGCGTAAGTTCATTATATGGATGATATGACTGCAACCTTGTTTTCTTTTGTTTTAGAAGTATAATACACTTTCCGTGAATAACAAACCATAGGGGCTTATTGTATTTGCAAAGTATTGATGTCAGGAAGGAGGCTTACTAAATTTGATGAATATCATATCAACTATTAGATCATATTTTCAAGTTTTAAGCTATTAAATTTTTCTTCTGAGAGTTAGGTTGGTTCACATGTGTTGAAAAAAGAGAGAGAAAAAAGAAATCTTCATGTTTCGATATGTTAAATTGCTGCTTAATGTAGGGGAAATGATGTCTCATATGATTGGCAATTCAGATCAAGGCATGTCTCATAAAAGTTTGCAAAGTCATTGCTACCAGTTATCAACTTGATGCCAACCCTTTGTATTGGTGCCAAATGCCTAACTAAGGCAAGTTTAGTCTATAAAGCAAGCTGCTGGGTGCAGAAACCTATCTTGTTTGTTATACAATCAAGCTTATGCAATTAGGGCGGAAGGTTTTAATCACAAAAGAAAAAATTTATGTCCTAGTATGTAGGTGAATTGGACCTGACATTATGCTAGGGTTCCATTAATAAGCCTTTAGAATTATAGTATGATGAGCTTTGTTTTGTTGCATATGATTTGTAAAATGTAAACGATACTGAAACAACTTACCGACATGTTAAAACTTAGAAGGTACTAGCAACCTTCAATTTTGTTAACCAGAAATTTTCTGAAGATGAAGAGGTCACTTACTATTTTCATTTTATTTTTTTCTTGGTATAGTACATTGATAAAGGGCATTTCCAATGTAACTTAACTACAGCTATTTACTTGGGACTACAAAGGACTCTTTGACTTCTCTTAATTAACACAAATGCATAGATAAACTTAAAATTAAACTAATAAAAAATTGCTTCAAAAGCATATTACATATCAACATTCTTCTCCTTAATATGCTGTTCTTGAACTCCAAGTAGCTCTCTAAAATGCTGAAACTTGTTTCTTGGAAATGCCTTTGTGAAGATAATTGCAATTTGTTCTTCTTTAATTATATTTATATTTTATTGACTAATAAATTTAATTTTTTGTTTCAGGTTGATTGACTGGTGCTGCATTGGGACAACTATTTTCTTTATATTTTTTTTTGTGAAAATTGTATTAGATTTTTTTTTCGATTGTAAATCAAAGACGTTGCAGATTTATTAATATAGATAAATTGTTTTTTTTAGTTTATACTTTTATTGTGTGTGTACAATTTAATTTTAATATTTAGTTTATATAATTTTATAAAATAGGTACAGGTACCCAAACAAAAAAAAATCCAATAACCAAAAACAAAACAAATTAGAAAAATAATAAAATCCAGTATTAACGATCGCCTAGGCGGTTGCAAATGGCTTAAAAGGACGTCATCTTTGCTCCTTCAGAACAAAAATAGAAAATAAAAAAATTAAAAATATAGTATTAGCGACCGCCTAGGCGGTCGCTAAAGGCGTTCAGGCGATCGCTAATAGTCAGAAAATAGAAAATAAAAAATAAAAAATATATAGTATTAGCGACCACCTAGGCGGTCGCTAATAGTCAAAAAATAGCAAATAAAAAAATAAAAAATATATAGTATTAGCGACCGCCTAGGCGGTCGCTAAAGGCCTTCAGGTGGTCGCTAATAGTCAAATTCTGCCCCCCTCAAGCGGTCGCTCAAGCGGTCGCTAATACTATAGTGACCGCCATTGGCGGTCGCTAAAAGTCTTTAGCGACGAGTTTCTGACGGTCAGCATGTGGTAGTCGCTAAGCGGTCGCTAAAAACTATTAGCGATTGCTTTTTAACTTTTAGCGACCGCCTGTGACGGTCGCTAAAAATATTTTTTCTACTAGTGAACTAATGGTAATTAACTTTTTCAAAATAAAGTTTGAACTATAGTAGCAACTTTGCAGCCTTCAAAAATGACTTTCAATGCCTAGTTGGATAGATAAATGATCAAGAATTGGAAATTACATGCTGGATATCCTCCACCCCTAACCGAAGAGGCAATATGGCAGTGCATATCTCTACATGGACCGAGTGGGAATCGGATTGGTCGATTAAATAAGGGCCATAAGGATAGTGGAAACAAAAAGGACATTAGCCTCCATTGAAACAGGTGTGATTAGGGCTTCAGGTGGCCCTCCTCATTTTCATTTCTCTCATGTAGTTTTTTGTTTTTTAAAATCATAATACTGCCCAGTTAGCTCCTGAACTCCATTGAAAAGGACATGGAAAGTGTAACCCTTGGGATCTTAATTATCTGGTTTGTGAGATTTAGCATAGGATTCCTGGGACGGGTGACGCTTGGGATTCCTGTAGTTAAAAGTGGCGGTTAAGTTTTCAATTCCATGTAACGAATGGGTTTCTCGAGTCTCTGTACGAGGCATCGCGTGAAGTTTATAGGGAGATAGAGGGTGACTCCCCCCCTTCAACCGGGCGCTCATCTCCTCTAAGAAATCCTTTGCCATCCTCCTAATGCCTAAGAGAGAGAGAGAGAGAGAGGAGGGAAGTACAGATATCTCAGCTACGCCTCTCCCGCGGCTCAATCCGGATCTCGATCGACCTTCCCGCGATTAGCGAAGAAGCTGGTAGCGGGAACCTGGAAGCGGCTCTTCTCGGCGCGAGGCAGCGAGGGTGGCTACCGGCGTACGGCCTAGGGCTGCTGGTGGACTCTAGTAGGGGGTAATTCCAAGGTCACCACATGGGCATGGACTGCTGCCGCCGCATCAACTCCTTCTGCCTTTGCTCTGGCCTTAAGGTCCTCGGCTACTTCATGATCCTCCTTGTCGCCGCCATCATCGCCCTTCCTACTGCACCGTCATCGTCATCGCCTGGGGCCCGCGCCTCTTCCATGGCAGCCTCACCTCCCTCCTTGCCTTCTCCATCATCATCGCCTTCCATCTCCTGCTTGCTTTGTTAATATGGAGTTATTTTAGGGTAGCTTTTGTTGATCCTGGTTCCGTTCCTCTAAATTGGAGACCACCGCTTGAAAAAGAGAACTTGAAAGTGGGAAGAAGTTTTGTGACATCGTCTGATTATGTTTCTCCTAAGACCAGGGCATCTACATGGTCTAGTTCAGAGGGGTTGGAAAGAAGACCAACCATAGGCTACTGTAGTCGCTGTCAAAATAGCAAACCTCCAGGATGCCATTACTGTTCTATCTATCAAAGATGTGTCCTGAAGATGGATCATCATTGTGTATGGGTTGTCAATTGTGTTGGAGCTATAGAGGCACAATTTGCCCAGATAGGAACTGCAGCCATCTTCAGAACATTTCTAACATCTCGAGATCCAGGACCTCATCTTATGCCCAAGGAAGATTGGAATCTGCTTGAGAATTTTCCATTGCCAGTGCCTTCTTGGATCTCAAAAGAGGACATCAACTACTATACAAGCAAATTTGACAAGTCTGGCTTTACCGCACCAGTCAACTATTATCGATGCCTTAACCTAAATTGGGATCTGACAGCACCATGGACTGGAGCACAAATAAAAGTGCCAGTTAAATTTATCGTGGGAGACTTGGATTTGACTTACCATTACCCAGGTGCCCAGTGGTCCATGTAGCTGATTTATCACCTTGGATTTGCGTATTGAGGTAAGTAAGCAAAATATAATTATTTCATAAACTATAAATGGTTGTATTTATAGTTTTATGCATATTTATGAGATAGAGTTTTATTGATTATTTTAAAAATTGGTAAGTTATACCATGTGTATCTAATTGCATATTTGTTATAATAGTTGATATTATTTGCAAAGTGAATTGATTATATGCAATGGTTAAAAATATACAAACCACTGTTTATGTGTTATGAGAGAAATTATGCTTATGATGATGCATAATATGTGACATGCATGTGTAAAATGATTTGAATTATATATATGTGTCGCTGCGGTTCTCCTTTGATATGGCATGTGGAGGCCACGCACATCTAGAGGGTGTGTGCTGATTGATATGGCATGTGGAGGCCACGCACATCTAATGGATGTGTGCTGATTGATGGAGGCATTGCAGGGCCATGGGACACATATGATATAGTATAACAATGATTAAATATAAACAGTGGATTTGTTTACAATGCATATTCTAGTATTTGTTTTATAAGCTTCCATGATTATTTTGACTTAATGATATGCATGATTATGATAGCATGTTATTTAAATTTGAAATTTCTATAAAAATTATGACTTGATAATATCTTGAGAGATAAGATGATATATGACTATTTTATGTCATTATTATAGGCTTACTTATTGAGTGTGAGCTCATGTAAATCTCACAATGTTTTTTAGAGCCTCGGGATTGAAGATGAAATTATGGGTTAGATGGAGCTCCAGTTAAATAAAATAGTTTCATAGTGTTGATGTAACCCCAGTAATATTTGTGTGTAGGGCTTGTAGCCCAAAACTTATATTAGTGGTTTGTAATAAAGTATGGATTTGGATTGACTTATTATACTTATTGCCTTATAATGATCAATGTGTAAATTTTGGGACGCCTTGCATGCTCGGCATGCGGTGGATTGTCACCCTAGCTCAAAATTTTTGGGTCTAGGGCGTGATAGCTTTTATGGTATCAGAGCCAAGGTTTTAACCTTAGGGACACATACATGATGACACTCTAGGCAAAATACTAGGATGATATTGAGACAATTATGACTTTAAAGGAATTTTAGGAACTATTCTTTGGGAGCTTGAAATTTAAAGTTTATCAAGATATTAATTGAAATATGAATTTGATAGGAATTAAGAATGAACCATCGCATTAGAAGCTAATGATATAATGTGGGACTCCCAAGCTGGTGACCTTGACCAATGTGGAGGCCAAGGGGCTTCTAAAGGTTTTAGTTCCATCAAACTTGTTGGAAATGGCTCGTAGCAGTTCCAGATCTTTAAATAATATGGGTAGATAAAACTTTAATTGGATATGTAATAAAAGACAGATGAATATATGAAATATGATATAGTAGTTGAAAATTGCAATTGATTACTAATATGACTAAGATAACATCATTATATCCATATTGCAATTGAGTTAGATATTTGGATTTTGAGTTATTAAATCTGAGTTTGAACGTGGATATATACAATGAATTTTTGTTTGTAGAACTTACATAGTTGATATTGTAAGATTATGAGCTAATTTGCTGGTTATAGAGATGATTAATATTGATGATATTTTGGGAATGAAATAGTTAATTATATATTTTTGATTAATCATAATTGAGTACTTTCTGAATTTGAGTCTGGATGGATAAGTATATATAGTGAATTTTACTAAGAGAACTTTTATTATGGATATTGCATGTTCAAAACTGATTGTTAATTTGCTAGATGTGGAGATGGTTGATATTGATGCTAATGAAATAGTTGACTGCATATTATATCTTGATGGACCATTTAGGAAGAATATAAAATTTTAAATTTTGAGATAATTACTCTGTATTAATCTTTAGAACTGATTTTGGCTATAAATGATCAAATATTTTGATGCTAGACAATGAAAGATTTTAGCAGTAATAAGAATAAGATAAATTTTACTGATAAAGAATTTCATGGGGATTTTTATTTTTTAATAGATTTCTAAATCAAGATATCTATTCATTAAATTGTTGTGCCTTTCTTCATAGTTCCTAACGAGATATCTTTCTCCAGGATGGATAAATTATCAATCAACCATAAGTGACATAATTATTTTTAAGAAAATAGGAGGGAGATGATTTTATTTTTGATTATTATCAGTTATGGATTATGGTTAAGGGTACATCTATTATCACTTTTAAGTCATAGAGAGATTACTATAATTTTTAATTATGTCTTTCGGATGGTAAGTGCATTTTCAATCTTTATTGACCTTATAAGTCTTGTATCTATCTGAGCTAGATTAGTGAAGTCACTTTGAGATATTTGAAGGGTTTAAATTAGTTGGTCATGTTATGGCATGAGTCATTGCATAATCTATAGGTGATTTTGATAATCATTGATAATGAAATAATTGATTCGAGAATTTGAATCATTTAAATTATAATATTTATTAAGAATATACTGATATATTCAAGAGAAATTGATTGCTTGTAGTGGTATTATTGATAAATTAATTATACCAGTGATTAATGATGGCAATATTATTCAAAGAAATTAAATTAGTTGATTATGATAATTATGAATGATATCCTAAATAATTGCACAATGTTCATTAATGTTAGCTTGAAGTATTCAAGAGTGAAACCAAGTATGTTATGATGATTAAAATAAGTGTCGTAATGATTAATGGCACATTCAACTATTTATGAGTTGAGAGAGCATTGTAAGGAAACTATCTTATATTTAATTCAAAAGAACTTGGAACTGTCTTATCGAGGAATTAGCAGTAATTGATATAGGTTATTAACCTTAAGAATGGATGACATAATACATGTGATGGACTCTATGATATTTATGATGATTGTGTTGTGAGAAGTTAAGGTATTAAAAAAAAAAGGATGACAGGAAAGAAATACTTCTTAAGGAATTCAATTTTATTTGGTAGAAAGATCAAATTAATTGTTGATGTTGGATACGTCATTTGGGTACCTAGGAATGAAATAAAAGTTGCTAGTGAGTATCTATAATGGTACAAAATTTGTGAACATTTAATTTCGAGGATGAAATTTTAGTGGGTTAAATGTTAATATTTGTTTTTGGTTTAATGGTAAACTGTATAAATTGAGTCTGGACCCATTTATCTCACTCTCCTAATTCGATGATGTCTTCATAAAGCTTTGTGGATTAAGCTGAATTTCTATCCAGCCTTCCACCCTCAAATAGATGGACAATTTGCATGAACCAATTAGATTTTGATGATATACTGCGAGCCTGTGTGATGGATTTAGAAAGTGCTTGGTATAGCTTCTTACCCTTAGTGAAATTACTTATTTTAATGATTACCAAGCCAACATTCAAATGGATTCATTTCAATTGTCTATGATATAAGGTGTAGATTCCCTTCATATTGAGATGAGGTGAGAGAGAGATAATTTTGGACTAAGCTGGTGTAGCAACTATGAAAAGTATCGTTAATTAAAGCAGTTTCATGTAACTCATAGTTAATAGAAAAGTTATGTTGATGTCAAAAAGAAAGATTTGAAATTTCAGATTGAAAATCATTTAGAAGTTTTACTAACCAACGATGTGATGAGATTTGTGTTAGAGGTGATTTGAGCCAAAATACATTGGGCCATTTGAGATTTTGATCAAAATAAAGGAGGTGGCTTATAGCTTAGCACTGTCTTCATTACTCTTTGGGTGTTCAATGTGTTTCATATCTTTATGACTGAGGAGGTGTATTTCAAACCCCCGTTATGAGTTAGAACTTGAACCAATTTAGCTTAAGAAAGAATTGACTTATGAAGATCATCTTGTGTGCATCGTGGACCGCAAGGATCAAGTTCTGAGATGGTGTAGCATTCCTTATATCAAGTTCAGCGGAGTAATTATTCTGAGAGGGAGATTATTTGGGAGTCTAAGGAGAAAATGAAAAAGAAATATCCACAAATATTTGTATCTTATTACAGATCAATGATATTATGAGATAAAAAATTTGGATTCTGTATTCTATTGGATGTATATCAAATTTCGAGGCCAAAAATTTATAAGGAGGGAAGAATGTAACCCACGGGGTCTTAATTACCTTGTTCGTGAGATTTAGCGTAGGATTCCTGGGATGGGTGACGCTTGGGATTCCTGCGGTTACAAGTGGTGGTTAAGTTTTCAATTTCGCGTAACGAATGGGTTTCCGGAGTCTCTGTACGAGGCGTCACGTGAAGTTTATAGGGAGATAGAGGGTGACTCCCCCCCTTCAACCGGGCGCTCATCTCCTCTAGGAAATCCTTTGCCATCCTCCTAATGCCTACGAGAGAGAGAGAGAGAGAGAGAGAGAGAGAGGAAGTACAGAGATCTCAGCTACGCCTCTCCCACGGCTCCATCCGGATCTCGATCGACCTTCCCGCGATTAGCGAAGAAGCTGGCAGCAGGAACTGGAAGCGGCTCTTCTCGGTGCGAGGCGGCGGAGGGCAGCTGCCGGCGTACGGCCTAGGGCTGCTGGTGGACTCTAGTAGGGGGGAATTCCAAGGTCACCACATGGGCATGGACTGCTGCCGCCGCATCAACCCCTTCCACCTCTGCTCTGGCCTCAAGGTCCTCGGCTACTTCATGATCCTCCTTATCGCCGCCATCATCGCCCTTCCTACTGTGCCGTCGTCGTCATCACCTGGGGCCCGTGCCTCTTCCATGGCGGCCTCACCTCCCTCCTTGCCTTCTCCATCATCATCGCCTTCCATCTCCTGCTTGCTTTGTTAATATGGAGTTATTTTAGGGTAGCTTTTGTTGATCCTGGTTCCGTTCCTCTAAATTGGAGACCACCGCTTGAAAAAGAGAACTTGGAAGTGGGAAGAAGTTCTGTGACATCGTCTGATTATGTTTCTCCTAAGATCAGGGCATCTACATGGTCTGGTTCAGAGGGGTTGGAAAGAAGACCAACCATAGGCTACTGTAGTCGCTGTCAAAATAGCAAACCTCCAGGATGCCATTACTGTTCTGTTTGTCAAAGATGTGTCCTGAAGATGGATCATCATTGTGTATGGGTTGTCAATTGTGTTGGAGCTATAGAGGCATAATTTGCCAAGATAGGAACTGCAGCCATCTTCAGAATATTTCTAACATCTCGAGATCCAGGACCTCATCTTATGCCCAAGGAAGATTGGAATCTGCCTGAGAATTTTTCATTGCCAGTGCCTTCTTGGATCTCAGAAGAGGACATCAACTACTATACAAGCAAATTTGACAAGTCTAGCTTTACCGCGCCAGTCAACTATTATCGATGCCTTAACCTAAATTGGGATCTGACAGCACCATGGACTGGAGCACAAATAAAAGTGCCAGTTAAATTTATCATGGGAGACTTGGATTTGACTTACCATTACCCAGGTGCCCAGTGGTCCATGTAGCTGATTTATCACCTTGGATTTGCGTATTGAGGTAAGTAAGCCAAATATAATTATTTCATTAATTATAAATGGTTGTATTTGTAGTTTTATGCATATTTATGAAATAGAGTTTTATTGATTATTTTAAAATTGGTAAGCTGTACCATGTGTTTCTAATTGCATATTTGTTATAATAGTTGATATTATTTGCAAAGTGAATTGATTATATGCAATGGTTAAAAATGTACAAACCACTGTTTATGTGTTATGAGAGAAATTATGCTTATGATGACGCATAATATGTGACAAGAATGTGTAAAATGATTTGAATTATATTTATATGTGTCGCCGCGGTTCTCCTTTGATATGGCATGTGGAGGCCACACATATCTAGATGGTGTGTGCTGATTGATATGGCATGTGGAGGCCACGCACATCTAGAGGATGTATGTTGATTGATGGAGGCATTGCAGGGCCGTGGGACACATATGATATAATATAATAATGATTAAATATAAACAGTGGATTTGTTTACAATGCATATTCTGGTATTTATTTTATAAGCTTTCATGATTATTTTGACTTAATGATATGCATGATTATGATAGCATGTTATTTAAATTGGAAATTTCTATGAAATTATGACTTGATAATATCTTGAGAGATAAGATGATATATGACTATTTTATGTCATTATTATAGGCTTACTTATTGAGTGTGAGCTCATGTAAATCTCACAATGTTTTTCAGAGCCTCGGGATTGAAGATGAAATTATGGGGTAGATGGAGCTCCAGTTAAATAAAATAGTTCCATAGTATTGATGTAACCCCTGTAATATTTGTGTGTAGGGCTTGTAGCCCAAAACTTATATTAGTGGTTTGTAATAAAGTATGGATTTGGATTGACTTATTATACTTATTGCCTTATAATGATCGATGTGTAATTTTGGGACACCTTGCATGCCCGGCATGCAGCGGGTTGTCACCCTAGCTCAACATTTTTGGGTCTGGGGCGTGACAGAAAGGCTTCATTCATGTCATCTTTGGAATGCCAAGGTCAACGTCCAAAGCATGCAACATAATGCCTCATAATGCATATATATAATATCTCATTAAGCTTGCCAGGTTTGATATCTCGTTCTTATCTTTTTAGAATGGCAAGATCACCATGCCATTATCTGACAATTATTTATCCTCAGCCCAGAAAAGCAACTTTAATCTATACATCATCCACCTGAACACCTTGGTCTTTTACTTGTAAAATAATAGCATGATGCAAATATCTACCAGCGGATTTCTCCAGTATCCAAGCTCAGAAACCTAACTGAGTTAGGCTCTAAGGTCTTTTGTAAAGTATGTGATTTCTTACCAGGAAAAAGAATGCGATGCCTTAACCCAAATTTAACCAGCATCCACCCTTAATGAATCTGGTCAAACAACCTTTTCTAGTTACCACTATTGTTTTGCTCCATTTGTCTCCTTTTTTGGACTAAGGTTGCCAATGAGTCTGGATTATGTCAGATCGTCCTTTGCTTTAATCTAATCTAATTTTATATCCAAATTATGATTTTGGATTTAGAAACAACCCACTTGCTGATCAAATCAAATCAATAGAAAAAATCTTAGATTCGATGGGTCATTCAGGCTGGATCAGTTCGAAGTCAAACATAACCCCGAGTCAAAATTTAAAACCTTTGGGTTCATGATAGCATCGGATCAAATTTTGTTTATATTTGGATTAAACACCTATCATTTTATAGTTAAAATCCAGTAATTTAAATTTCAATAGAGATTCATTAAAGAATTTAAATATGATAACTCCGCCAAGGCTAGTCCCAAGCCCGGATCCAAAAGGGTTGCCTTAGGTAACTGACAACTAGTATAAAACTTCATCAAATTCTTTAAAAATGAATCTACTAAATTAAACTATGCGAAGGGCTAGGACATTCCATTCTGATTTTCTATGGTGATTTTATAGCAGTTGCTTTAAAAAGGATATAACTATTTAATTTGAATATCGACTTAGTTCTAAATAGAGCAGGATAGAAGAAATAGATTTATGTAGCCAATTCCATGTAGTTGGAAAAAGGCTTAGATGAGTTGGGTTGAGTTTTGAAAGAATTTAAATAAAATTAAAAATAGCCAGCTGAAATTTATTTTTTTGTTTAAGAACCTTTAATTCTATCTAAGTAATTGATTATTTGAAGTTTGTAAATTATATTTTTTTAAATATATATTTTTAAATATATATTGATATTTTAAAAGCATTTTAAATGAGAATCAACCAAAACAAGTTACAAAATATGAATATATAGATACCATTAAATAAAAATAGATAAGAAGTTATTTAGTTAAAATGAGATGAAGAATTAGTTTAAATGAAAGTTCATTCAATGAATTAGTTAAGATAATAGGAGTGTCTAAAAATAATATTTATATAATTTATAAGTTATGCTCGATTGGGTTCGGATCGGATCATTGGTTAGGCCAAAAAATATTAAACATAAATCTGATATAAAATTTGAGTCAGATCTAATTTTTAAATCCGATTCAACTTCATGGGCCTTTAAATCAATTCATGGATCAATTTGACCATTTGCAGCCTTACACTCTTACACCATCATGGTAATCAAATCTTCTTCCCTACACTTATACTATGGTGAATGAGTCATTTATCGTAGTGGGTAAACAACCCTTTAAAGCCATTGCCACCAATTTTGCCCCACCCTCTTTCTACCTCTACACCAAATTTCCTCAACGAGTACCACCACCACTCGTTGGATCCCCTCCCTAACCACTGCTGCCAGTACTTCTCTCATAATCCGTCTCCCTCTATGCATCATGGATCCCATGCCTCAACAACCTATGGCCATGGATGCCACTACCTATGCTTCAAGTTGGCCACAAATTTAATGCCACCATCGGGAACTACAGCATTGATATGGAGCAGGGTAGGTGATGGAGCTTTAATTCTCTTAGTCCATCACAAATCAGGGAAGAGAAAAGTCTTGCTGCACTGCATGCGGTGCAGCAGAAGCTGCATCATACGCGATGATTGACACGCGATCGTACGTACGTGCATTAAAAATAAAAATAATATTTCTATTTTTGGCATGCATGTGCACAGCGCCGCACGCCAATCATCGCACATGGTGAGCCTGTTCTATACTATGCATGGTGTAGCAAGACTTTTTTATCAGAAAAGGATCCATTTGGTTTAGGCTTCGTATATCTAAGCTTACTTAAGTTGGGTTGGTTCATGCTTTAGGATAGGTCCTAGTTTGAGCTTTGGCTCATTATCCAAAATCTTGTGATCTTCGGTTCGAGCCCAACCTACTTCTACCCCTCAGTATTTTAAGGTCTGATTGATTTAATCAAGTTGGATCCGACTAACCTATCACAAACTTAATAGGTCAGGTTAATAAATAACCATAGTTCTATAAAATTGTTCAATCTAGTTGGCCAAAATTGAAAGTCA
Source organism: Calamus simplicifolius (assembly GCA_900491605.1). Classification (NCBI taxonomy): domain Eukaryota; kingdom Viridiplantae; phylum Streptophyta; class Magnoliopsida; order Arecales; family Arecaceae; genus Calamus; species Calamus simplicifolius. The sequence goes on along the minus strand of UESW01005036.1, from coordinate 100,047 downwards.
AATGTAAGGCGGAAGTAAGGAATCAAATTCTTGTTAGTTTAAACAATATCTACGAGGCACCAAATTTTTCATTATATATATATATTTTTTTATATCATTAGAAACATACTTATATATGTATTTAATATATTATTTTAAATATCCATTTATTTATTTTATTTATGATGTCATGAGTAATTAGGTTGACTCATGGCCAACTTATTATCGAACGACCGGCCCTTGACCTGGGATCCAAAACAGTTTTAAGATCAACAAATTCTGAACAATAAAAGTGAATTGATTATAATTAATCTAAACCTCATTATGGGATGTAAGTAAATAAAAGCAACGAAGAGGTCTGCATCAAAGGACGAAAGAACGTATCAAATAGTCATAAACAGATTATGTCAATTTAAGATTATAATAGCAAATGCATCAATCTAAACACAACTTGTCTATTAATTGTGTCAGAAATTTAGACATGAATGCAATTTATATATTATACAAATTCATAAAATGATCTATGTAATCAATTCATTGAATAGGTTATATTCAGGTGGCATGCATAAATACAAGGCCTGTTTTCAATCCGTGTGACTTGATTTCGCACCGCAGGGTCTGCCGCTAATAGCCATTTTATGCCCTGGTCAAGGCCCTGGCACATGATGCCTCTTAAGCTTTTTTATATATCATCTATCTATTATTTATACTTTTTATCTATTATTTATAATATTTTAACAGAACTAACCCATGTGATGGACTTTTGAGTTTGTGAGTTCTCCTTTTATATATATAAAAGAGAGAGGAGGATAGCTTTGCAAATCCATTGGATCTCATCATCTCTTTCACCACTAAATTTACATAATTTATAAATTTTAAAATAAAAAAATAGAATGGCTTCGAGATCCATAAATATAAGGATGAAAAATATGACTAAATCTTGTACTTGACTAAATTCGGATGTAGTCAAGAGTATATTGAATTACCTTTTTTATTTTTGGTTCTACACGGTTTACAAATTTTAAAAATAAAAAAAGATGAAAATGAAAAAAATGACTCAAAAATTCTATGAATTCAAGGGTAAACAAAAAAAAATGATCGGATCTTAAAACTAGCTATATTCAAATGTAGTTAAGTTTACCCTCTTCTCTCTTTAAATATATCCTTTATGCAAAATTGTATAAGATTTATTTACAATACCGCATCGTTAATTTAAATGAGGTTCTAAATTTTGCTGACTAATATATATAATTCATTAGTAGCTTCATGACCTCCTTCCTTCGCACATCCTCTCTTCCCAGTGGAGAAAGGGACACCCGTTAAACTCTGGCTATCTCTTCAAGCTAGCCGTTGTCTCCTCCATTAATTTCCCATACTCAAGCTGTCCACTGTAATCCCATTTCGCAAGAGCATGGTATATCATATACGTCCATAAATCAATATACGTACTTCACCGAACATCTCAAAGGCCTCTGTGAATGGAACTGCATCCATTGTATCATGGAGTTATTGAAGTTCCACCAGGAGACAAGAGACGTAGCACGTCCTTGGACTCCAGACAATCGTATATAATTCATTCCATGAGGGTTGAGACCTAGGACAAGATGCCAAGCCCAAGGACAGTTTTAAGCTCCGGCCGGTCATGGTGCTGGGCTTAGTGTAGCCCAATACGACACAGGTTGCAGGCTTAGAATATTATTTAAACTTCTTTTATTTTGTATAAATATTTAAAATCTTAATGCATGGTCGATGTGCCAACATGGTTTTCACAAAGAATAATTAAGATAGTGTTTGAAATAGAAAATAAAAGAGGATATCAAAGGATATCTCCTCTTATCTCAAAAGTCATAACTATGAAGGATAGCTCGGAATAAAGTTAACCAAAGGGATAATCCATTGTTAACCATGGATTGTCCCCTCAATTTATTTCCTAAAAAAATATAGAAATAGCTGGCTATCCCTCCAAATAAAAGTAAAAAAATCCTATGGATTTACCTTTTTGCATTTACAATGAGATAACCAAAGGATATCCCTAGGGATAGCCAAGGAATAAACTCTATCAAGGAATAAACTCCATAATATGAGCCAAGTACTAAGTGCTGCTATTCTAAAATAGTTTTGCACGTACGCAAGCCCGGAACAAGGTTGATATTTGGTTTATCCGGTAGGTCTGGTTGGATGGTGGCCAGCTTTATTTGCTGTCCATCTTATTCATGATAAATGTTGAATCTCTTAGCTGATCGATCTTGGGGACTATGGATAATGATACATCATCAGATGGATGGGATTTTCCTTCTTTTTAAATTTGTTTTAATGAAAAAGACATCTTTAGAACATGTTGGGATAATTAAGTTATTATTGGAAGATGCTAACTAGGCTTGAACATGGAACTTGTATGCGTATAGAATAAACTTCATTCAATGCAATCAGCAGTTGCACCGTTTTGCTAGAGATGGACTATATATGGGTAATGAAGAGAGCCTATTTTCTTGGACAACCGGTCGTCAAGACAAGAAACAAAGTCAACATTAATTCATGTTCCATAGTTTTTTTTTTTTTTTTTTGTTGAAGATGAAAAATAGAAGGATAAAAAAGAAAGAAAATTTTCTTTGAAAAAAAATGAAAAATTACGCTTTGCTAAGGATGTGAGATTTGTCTAATCTAATTGCTACTGAAAATAATTCTTTTTTTTAAAAAAATATGCTTTTCTTGCAATAAATTCTTACTTTCAATTGAGCATTTATATCTATATACATCAAGATTTTGATTATAGCAACGCAAATTTAGCTACGCATCTTTGCATCGCTAAATTGCGATAAAATTGTGACGCCTTAGCGACAACAAAAATTAGCGACCCATTTAGCGATGCATAGCTCAAAAAATTAAAAAATATTAAATTTTAATTTAGCGACGCAAATAGTGTGTCGCTATTTTAAGAAAAATTAATATTTATAAAATAAAATTATGAAATAAAAATATTACGACGCATTTCATTGCGTCACAATGTTTTTTAAAAAAAGTAATTATGTTAAATAGCAACGCATTAGCGACGTAATAAACCAAAAATTAAAAAATAATAATTTTTAATTTCGCAACACCAGTATTGCGTCGTAATTTTTTTTAAAAAATAAAACATTGCGATGCAACAAAGTGCGTTGCAATTATTTTAAGAAAAATTAATTTTTATAAAATAAAAATTATGAAATAAAAATATTACGATGCAACTCAGTGCGTTGCCATTTTCTTAAAAAAAATTAATTATGTTAAATAGCGACGCATTAGCGACGAAATAAACTAGAAAATAAAAAATAATAATTTTTATTTTAGCGACGCAAATAATGCATCATAATTTTTTTGTAAAAAAATTAAATTTTATAAAATATAATTAAAAGATAAAAAAATTAAAAATAAAACATTGCGACGCAATGAAATGCATTGCAATTGTTTTAAAAAAATTAATTTTGTACATGCATCGGATCGATCGTCGCCGATCGGGATCATAGCTTGGATCGATCGCAACCATCGGATCGTCGCCGATCGGATTGATCGCAACGGTTCGAGATCGATCGTCGCCGATGATCGATTGTCACCAACCGGGATCATGGCTTGGATCGATCGCAACTGTCGGATCGTCGCCGATCGGATTGATCGCAACGGTCCGAGATCGATCATCGCCGACCGGAATCATGGCTTGGATTGATCGCAACCGTCGGATCGACGCCGATCGGATTGATCGCAACGGTTCGAGATCGATCATCACCGACCGGGATCATGGCTTGGATCGATCGCAACTGTCGGATCGTCGTCGATTGGATTGATTGCAATGGTCCGAGATCGATCGTTGCCGACTGGGATCATGGCTTGGATCGATAGCAACCATCGGATCGTCGCCGATCGGATTGATCGCAACGGTCCAAGATCGATCATTGCCGATCGGGATCATGGCTTGGATCGATCGCAACCGTGGATTGTCGCGGTTTGGAGTGATCGCAACGGTCCAAGATCGATCGTCGCCGATCGGGATCATGGCTTGGATCGATCACAACCATCGGATCATCGCCGATCGGATTGATCGCAACGGTCCGAGATCGATTGTCGCTGATCGGGATCATGGCTTGGATCGATCACAACCGTCGGATCGTTGCTGATTGGATTGATCGCAACGGTCCGAGATTGATAATCGCCGATCGGGATCATGGCTTGGATCGATCGCAACCATCGGATCGTCGTCGATCAGATTGATCGCAATGGTCTGAGATCGATCGTCGCCGACCGGGATCATGGCTTGGATCGATTGCAACCGTTGGATCGTCGCCGATTGGATTGATCGCAACGGTCCGAGATCGATCATCGCCGACCGGAATCATGGCTTGGATCGATCGCAACCGTCGAATCATCGCCGATTGGATTGATCGCAACAGTCCGAGATCGATCGTCGTCGATCGGGATCATGGCTTAGATCGATCGCAATCATCGGATCGTCGCCGATCGGATTGATCGCAACGGTCCGAGATCGATCGTCGTCGATCGGATTGATCGCAACGGTCCGAGATCGATCGTCGCCGATCGGGATTATGGCTTGGATCGATCGCAACCGTCGGATCATCGCCGATCGGATTGATCGCAACGGTCTGAGATCGATCGTCGCCGATCGGGATCATGGCTTGGATCAATCGCAACCGTCGGATGTTATAAAAATAAATATTATAAAAATAAATGTTATAAAAAATATTAAAATTAAAACATTGTGACGCAACCAGATGCGTCGCAATTATTTTCAAAAAAATTAATTTTTATAAAATATAATTATGAAATAAAAATATTGCGATACAAATCGGTGCATCGTAATTTTTTTTAAAAATAAATTATGTTTAATAGTGACGCATTAGTGATGCAATAAACCAAAAAATTAAAAAAAATTAATTTTTAATTTAGCAACGCAAGTATTGCATCGTAATTTTTTTTAAAAAAATAAATGTTATAAAAAAATTAAAATTAAAATATTACGATGCAACTAGGTGCGTCGCAATTATTTTTAGAAAACTTAATTTTTATAAAATATAATTATGAAATAAAAATATTGCAACGCAAATAAGTGCATCGTAATTTTTTAAAAAATAAATTATTTTAAATAGCGACGCATTAGCAATGCAATAAATCAAAAAATTTAAAAAATAATTTTTAATTTAGCAACGCAAGTATTGCATCGCAATTATTTTTTTAAAAATGAATGTTTTAAAAATATTAAAATAAAACATTGCCATGCAACTATGTGTGTCACAATTATTTAAAAATAATAATTTTTATAAAATATAATTATGAAATAAAAATATTGCGATGCAAATCGGTGCGTAGTAATTTTTTTTTAAAAATTATGTTAAATAGTGACGCATTAGCAACGTAATAAACTAGAAAATTAAAAAAAATTAATTTTTAATTTAGCGACGCAAGTATCGCGTCACAATTTTTTTTACAAAATAAATGTTATAGAAAAATTAAAAACAAAACATTGTGACACAACCATATGCGTCGCAATTATTTTTAGAAAAATTAATTTTTATAAAATATAATTATCAAATAAAAATATTGCGATGCATTAGCGATGCATTTTTCCAAAAATTAAAAAAATTCGCTGCCGATCATTGCCGCCAAATTAGCGACGCATTTTCCCAGAAAATAAAAAAAAATTTACCGTCGGCCAATATAGCGACGGATTAGCAATGCATAATTGTGTCGCTAATCCATAATAAATTAAAAAAAATAGCGAGGGATTAGCGATGCAAAATTGCATCGCTAATCCCTAATATATAATCTGAGTCGCACTTGGCCCCCCCTCCCAGCCTCTTCTTCTTCCTCTTCTTGCCCTAACCCGCCGTCCCCTCCTCCGGCTCCCCCTGCCCCCTCCCCCAGCGCTAGGAACCCACCGGCGGCGGCCCCCCCCCCGGCGCAAGGAACCCCGATGGTGTCCCCGATTTAGGGAGGTAAGCCCCCAATTTTTTTAAAAAAAATGTCGGGGTGGGGTTTTTCCCCCACCCCTGAGGCCACGGCCGCGGTGGCCTGGCCATGGTGGCTAGGCCACCATTTTTTTTTAAAAAAGTCGAGGTGGGGTTTTTACCCCACCACTGAGGCTACGGCCACGACGGCGGCCGTGGCCTGGCCACGGTGGCCAGGCCACCGTTTTTTTTAAAAAAATGTCGGGGTAGGGTTTTTCCCCCACCCTTGAGGCCACGGCGGGGTGGCCTGGTGGCCAGGCCATCGTTTTTTTTGAAAAAAAAAATGTCGGGGTAGGGTTTTTACCCCACCCCTGAGGCCACGGTGGCCAGGCCACCATTTTTTTTAAAAAAATATCGGGATGGGGTTTTTCCCCCACCCCTAAGGCCATGGCGGCGACCATGGCCGGCCGTGGCCTGGCCACAATGGCCAGGCCACCGTTTTTTTTTTTTAAATGTCGGGATGGGGTTTTTCCCCCACCCCTGAGGCCACGGTAGCCAGGCCATCGTTTTTTTTAAAAAAATATCGGGGTGGGGTTTTTCCCCCAACCCTGAGGCCATGGCGGCGGCCGTGGCTGGCGGTGGCATGGCCACGATGGCTAGGCCATCATTTTTTAAAAAAAATACTAGTGTGGGGTTTTTCCCCCACCCCTGAGGCCATGGCCACGGCGGCGGCCGTGGCCATTGTCTCAGGCCACGGCCGCGGCCGTTGCCTATGGTGGCCAGGCCATAGTTTTTTTTAAAAAAAGGGTCGAGATGGGGTTTTCCCCCCACCCCTGCCATTTTCGGCCACGGCCGCGACCGTGACCGTGGTCTTAGAGGGTAGGGTTTTTTTTGATTCATTTTGAAATTTTTTTATTTAATTTATTTATGTTTATGAACTCAATTTTATATGAAATATTAGAGAAATTTGCATGTAATCTATAATCTTGTAATGCATAATTTGATATTTGCATAATATTTGATATATTTAAAATTTATATATTTAGATTTATAAATGTCTTGTGTTATCAAATCTTTTATTTTTGAGATATTGTTCATGATATATTATTAAAATACTTATCATGCAATTTATATGGTTTTGATAGTTTAGATGATTAAATTTTTAATAAATTTATATTTCTTTATTACCTGTTATATTTTGGCTTAGCAAATTTTAAATATTTAGTTTTTAAATATTGTCACAATCATTTTCTTAGCAAATTAGAAAAAAATTTAGAGTATTCATGTTCTTCAATTGAAAGAAATTTGATATAGCAAACCATAATTTGATATAATTCCTCAAATTCTAAACCAACCAATCAAAATAAATTCGATATCGTGAAGGAAAAATGATATAGCTCATTTAGAACTAAATTTAATGCAAGAATATTAAATTTGATATAGTGAACTCAGATTCAAGTACTGAAAGAATATAACTCCTCCTAATAAAAAGATTTTAAGATAAGAGCATAGCTTTTATGTGATTTGAGTTATTAGATTGAATCAGATTTAGTTTAGGCTAGGTTGAATCCATTTTTACTTATCTAAAGTAAATCCATATGACATACATACTATGTCAAGTTCGTTCTTTGATTTTTCATATTATTTCTCACATCACTATAACCTTTAGACCCATTTGAGACTTTGTAAGACTTAGTCTTGCAAATTCTCAAATTGTCCTAGTTGACAGTTTGAGATTATTTTTTTGCGATATGTTTGTCTGCTATTCATCATCGTTAGTTGAGCTTACAGTTTGTATATCCTTATATGTTCTCCTAGTGTGGCATATAAGCCACACATTTAGGAGAACATAAGGGGAATTGCTGCCGAAATTTCAACGTAAACGATGATAATTTTGAGCAGAATAACATATCGCATAAAATAATCTTGAATGGGATAGGGCCTTACCTAAGTCCTATTGGAGTGAAAGTGAAATTCATTTAGGACACTTGCTTACTTGTGAAGTCTAATGATTAAACGAACCCCGGTCCTGGGTCTCGGTCCTAGATAGCACATCAAGGATCGTAGCCATGGCCCGGCCTTGATTTATCGGTATAATTAAAGAGGCATAATATTTGTTATTTAGCTTAGATGTGTAAAAGAATTAATCTATTGCTATAATGACTAATGCAAAATTAAATTGTTGTCTCCTTTAATGGTTTACCAGGAATTGTATAAGTTGGTCAAAAATGAGCGGGGCTCGCTCGTGGATGTATGTAAGGTTAAAAGATGGGTTGCTTAATCCAGATTTTCTGAATGGATTGGAAGAATTTATAACATTTGCATGTAGTCAACCCGAATGGATTGATGGGCCTAGGATCAGGTGCCCTGCAACTTACGCAAATGTTAGAATAAAGCCTATAGAGATGTTGAAACTGTGAAGGTGCACTTGTGTAAAAAGGGTTTGTTCCTGGGTACGATGTTTGAAACTATCATGGTGAAACTAAGGAAATGTTTGCAGCTATCACTAACCAAGAAGTGTCAAATCCTATAGATGAACCATTTGTGAATTTAAACACATACGAAGAATTGGTGATGAATGCATCGGGTAACGAATTCAATCAGAATACATTTATGGAAGAACCAAATCCAAATGTACAACAATTTTATGATATGTTGTGTTCTGCAAATTAAGGATTGTATCCTGGTTGTGAGAGTCATTCCGAATTCTCTATGGCTGCTCGGTTGTTGAATATTAAGGTGGAACATCGATTATCAGAAAAGGCATTCAAACTGTAGCTGGGTTAATGAAGGAAGTTTTGCCAAATCATAATGTTGTAGCAGACGTTTCTACTCAACGAAGAAGTTATTGCATGGCCTTGGGCTCCCAGTTAGTAAGATCGATTGTTGCTTGATATATTGGGGTGAAGACTCAGAGCTGAGATGGTGTAAGATTTGTAGGCAATCGAGGTATAAAAACGATGAAGGGGGAGCTAGTACAAGTAGGAGGAAAAGTGTGCCTTACAAGAGGATGCATTACTTCCCTCTTACTCCATGCCTCCAGAGATTATACAGATCTGAGGCTACATCTGCTGATATGAGATGGCATACCGAACATGAATCTAAAGAAGATGAAATACGACATCCATCAGATTCAAAAGCTTGGAAGCATTTCAATGAAAATCATCCTGATTTCGTAGAAGAAATAAAGAATGTGAGATTAGGTCTTTGTACCGATGGCTTCCAACCATTTGGTCAAGCGGGGCAACAATATTCATGTTGGCCTGTAATACTGACTGTATATAATCTTCTACCGTGGAAGTGCATGAAAGATACTGCAATGTTTTTGATAGTTTTGGTTCCAGGACCATCAAATCCAAAGAGAATATTGATGTCTTCTTACAACCGCTGGTAGCCAAATTGAAAATGTTGTGGGAAACAGGAGTTATAGCCTACGACATTTCTATGAAACAAAATTTCATCATGAGAGCTGCTTTGATGTGGACAATCAGTGACTTTTCGGCATATGCATTGTTGTCTGGTTGGAGCACTTCTGAGCGTCTGGCATGCCCTCATTGCATGTATGATTCAGATGCATTTACATTGCAGAAGAGTGGTAAGCAGTCATGGTTTGATAATCATAGAAAGTTCTTGCCTTCGAATCATCCTTATAGGCGGAACTTGATCGCCTTTCGGAAGAACAAAGTAGTCACAAAATTCGCCGAACCGGTTAGGTCTGGCACAAATATATTTGATACTATAGAGCATTTGGGGTTGAGGTATGCTTGGGAACCAGATGCAGATAGAATAAATGGCCGTATATGTAAAGAACATAACTGGAAGAAGCGGAGCATTTTTTGGGATTTGCCGTATTGGAGCACAAATCTCATCCGGCACAACTTGGATGTTATGCATATTGAAAAAATTTCTTTGATAACATATTTAACGCGGTACTAAACATCCCGGGAAAAACCAAAGACACTGCAAAGTCAAGAGAAGAACTTAATCAGTATTGTAGAAGAGGTGATTTGAGAAGGAATGCTGACGGGACCTATCCTAAAGCCTGTTACACTCTTGACAAAAATTTACGAAAAGTTTTATGTAACTGGATTAGAGGATTAAAATTTTCTGATGGTTATGCTTCAAATATCGGTAGGTGTGTGGACATGCATAAGCTCAAGTTGTTTGGCATGAAGAGTCATGACTGTCATGTTTTCATGCAACGGTTATTGCCCATAGCTTTTCGTGAGTTGCTTCTGCAACATGTGTGGAAGGCATTGACAGAGCTCAGCTTATTCTTTAAGGAGTTATCTGTCGCAGTCATTACTTCTGTATCCATGGAAAGGCTTGAGGAGGAAATTCCAATTATTTTATGCAAGCTGGAGCGAATATTTTCTCCAAGTTTTTTTGACTTAATGGAGCATTTACCGGTTCACTTGCCATACGAAGCACGTATAGCTGGTCCCGTGTAGTATCGCTGGACGTATCCTTTCGAGAGGTAAACACCCAAATCAGTAATACATGTTGACATTTCAAATATTATTTTATTTATGCGAGGAAGTTGGTTTATTTATATTTTCAACTTTACATATAGGTATCTTAAGAAGTTAAAAAATAATGTGCGGAATAAGGCAAGGGTTGAAGGTTCTATATGCAATGCACACTTGGTTAAAGAAGTTTCAGCTTTTGCCTCGCATTACTTTGAGGGTCACGTTCATAGGAGGACCCGCAATCTTGGCGTAACAATGACATATGTGTGGACGAAGGAGAACCTACTGATGGTAGAATATCAATATTTAAAAGTATCGGCCGTTCATTTGGGAGGTAGAAGTCAAGACAATTAAGCGATGTAAAGTATAATGCAGCACATTATTACATCCTAAGGAACTGTAGAGAAGTCGACCCATACATTGAGTAAGTATATGTACACTTCATTAATTACTTAATTAGAACTTCTACTTTAAATTGTAAAATACCATACTATTTAATTACTAACAGAAGTTTTAATTGTTATAATCCCTTAAGGATGTATTGTGATAGACAATGATAGATGGATCTCAGCATTAGTCAAATTGCCATTGGGAAGAAGTTAGAAACGGAGTTCACTTATTGATTTTATGAATTTGTGAGTACTATCACTCAATCAATTACAATAATGGCTTTTATTTTTCGAATTGATTGTAAATAGATTATTAATTTATAGGTAAACGGTCTATGGTTCACAACCGACAATATTTTCATTAAATGTCTAGCGCAGTGGCCATTGAAGACCGTAACTACCTATACTGGCTATTTTAATGGATACCAATTTCAAATTGAACGACTAGCATCTTCAAGAGGGACGCAGAATTGGAGCGTATGTGTTAAAGGAGAAAGTGCTGGAGCAAATATGCAGTATTATTATGAAAAGTTAGTAGAGGTGGTCGAAGTTGAATATCCCGGTTGGCCTATGAAATGAACTGTATTGTTTTGTTGTGATTGGTTTGATCCGACAATTCCTGTTGGTAAAAAGGTTCATAACGACTACAATCTAGTTGAAGTAAACCATCGAGAAGATTTCAGAAATATGAACCATTCATTCTTGCATCCCAAACTCAGCAAGTGTTTTACTGTGGATATCCAAGTTTGCGCAACGGCAAGTGAGATTGGTGGGCTGTTTCTAAAATCGTTCCACGTTCAACAATCATATTAGATGAGAGTTCATCAAGCAATTAACTGAGTGCCCTGCATTTCAAGAGGATGAGATGGAAATGCATGCAATTGAGGACGACACAAGGGCTCCTGAAACATCACTTAGAGATCCAAATGGTGATGTCCAAGAAATTGAGGATGCAAATGTTCGGTTTCCTTCCGATGATAATGAAACTGAATCACAATCCGATACGGCATCGGATGTTGAACCAACATTTCATGAAACAAATGACACTGATTAAAGATATAGGTTCATTCAATTTTGATTTATTTTTATAAGTATTAAATTTTTGTATGTTTATTAATTATTCGTAATTATATTACATTGTATTAATCTTTAGTATTTATAGTATGACGGACCGAGGTAGATCTACCTCTGACGGACATAGCCCTGCTGCATCACATCCCACTACCAGCCCTGACGTACGAACTTCCGCCTCTCCAGGCGTTGACGCTCATCCTGTATTTTCCTCTACCCGATCGGCATAGACCTCTGAGAGTTCTTCTTTGGTCGGTCGCACCATACTTTGATTGGATGCCGATGGGCTGTAAGTATATACTAATTGTAACTATATGTTTATGTTTTTAAGTTAATTACTTATTTTAATTAGTTTTTTAACAGCTTTATTGAGCAGCATACTGTATCGAGCCGGATCAGCTCTATATTTCAGAGCCGTGCTAATCCCAGTGGCTACGATTGACACCATGTATCTGCGGCCACGAGGGAGTTTTATTTTTCAAAGTTTTCGGTAAACTTTTTAAATACATTTTATAACTGATATAAAATTTTCTAATCTTAATATTTGTGAAACTAACTATTTATTTCAATGCAGAAAAAGTTTACGTGGGACCTTACCATTCATGATGCCATTAGGGCAGCATGGAATGCTATTGCGGCACGCCGATACTTCGACATGCTTTATCGTTGGAGGAGTTCGGGTGATCGTCTAGGGCATGTGCCGAAGGGTATTTGGGCCAGCTGGCAGCAGGCATGGCAGTCCGAGGCATGGATCAGGAGGTCCGCATTAGCCAGCACGAACTGCCGATCTGAGAAGGGCAGTTGTGGCACGGGCCTCTCCTGTCACACTGTGGGTTCCATTTCTATTCAGGAGCACAGGCACCGTATGGTAAGAAAACATAAACAATTTAAATGCTAATTTAGTCATTTACAAATACTTGCATTTATATTCTTTCTTCTGCTTTTGTAGTCCGAGCAGGAGGGCAGAGATCCTGGTGAGTTTCGTCTATTCAGAGCGACACACACCAGGAAGGATGGTTCCTAGATCGATACACGATCACGAAAGGTTGGGGTAAGAAATTAGATTTATATTTTATTTATTTAATTTCTAATATTTTATTCATCTTTATATATTAATTCATTTATCATTGATTTTATAACTCAAAGGCACGAGTCGAGGAGCTTTAGTCTTTGGCTTCGCAGGTCGACTCCACTGATGGAGGGCCGCCCATCGAACTCTCACCAGAGGAGAGTCGATGTGTGTTTTTGGAGGCTGTTGGTGCCCAGCTGCGAGACCGTAGGGTCTATGGTTTGGGCACCAAAGCTTCCAGATATTTTTTCCATCAGGGCTCCAGTTCGCGTGGTTCTGGCGATATTCCTCCCGAGCAGATAGACGACATCCGGAGATCTATCAAGGAGAAAGTTCGCCAAGAGGTTCGGGAGGAGCTTGCAGAGATGAGAGACCAGATGCATCAGATGCAGGATTTAGTTCGTCTCCTATCGCAGGGTTCAGTCCAGCCTCCACAGCCACCTGCAGATACATGATGTATTTTTTTTACTACTTGTTATTTTTTTATTTTTTCTGTTTTGTATATGAAAATTATAAATAATTAATAAAATAAATTTTTATCTATTTTTAAAAATTTTGTAATAATTGTTTTGGTCAATTGTATTAGCAATTGCATTGTATTAGCAAGTTTATTTATATTATTTTATTTTTTTAAATAAATTAATTAATTTACTTTAAAATTAAAAATTAATTTACTTTATTTTTTAAAAAAATAAATTAATTAATTAGTGACACTATTTTTCATCGCAATTAATTTTAAAAAAATTTAAAATTATGTTATTTTAATTTTTTTAAAAAATAAATAAATTAATTAGCGATGCAATTGTGATAAGATTTTTCGTCGTAAATATTTTTAAAAAATTTATTTTTAAAGTAGCGACACATTTAGGGGCGTCGCAATTATTTTAAAAAATTAAAAATTATTTTATTTTATTTTTTTTTAAAAATAAATAAATTAATTAACGATGCTATTTTTCATCGCAATTAATTTAAAAAAAATTAAAAAATATTTTATTTAATTTTTTTTAAAAATAAATTAATTAATTGGCAACACAATTGCGACGATATTTTCTATCGCAAATATTTTTTAAAAAATATTTTAAAGTAGCGATGCATTTAGGCTACGTCGCAATATTGTGACGCATTTATGGGCATCGTAATATATTGCGACGCATTTAGGGCATCGCAGAGAGTCGCTGTTAAGTGACGCAATTGCGAAAAATTGAAATTGCGATGAACATTTTAGTTATTGCGTCGATAATGCGTTGCTGTAGCTTGTTTAGCGACGCATTTGGGCGTCGCTATATTTAAATTTTCTTGTAGCATTGGTTCGAGAAATAATAAAATCAAATCATTTCTTTCGACTATTTTTTATAAATATTAGCCATCATTTCATTAGACTTGTATGATTAAGAGTATCATCTTCTATAAAAATCTCTAAGGCTAAATCATTCGTTGAAGCAAAGGATTTTTCTTTCTCTCTCTCTCTCTCTCTCTCTCTCTTATATCTCTCTCTCATGTCAAGCCATCTATTAGTATATAAAAAATTAGAAAATTAATTTAACATATAAAAATTAGAAAAAAAAAAAAGATATTAGATTGCAGGCTCTAAATAGAACTATTTCGTATTGGCATGGCCTGCAAAATTATGGGCTATGCAGGTGGCACCAACCAATCTACAATAAGGGTTTGAGTAGAACCTATAACTTTATTGAATGAGTCCATTGCAGGTGATATATTTTCCTCTCCTTAATTATGGGCGGGTGAAAAATGGCTAACAGAACTTTTGTTCTCCGCCACCATCAACTTAGGACAAGCCAACAAAGGATAGAGAAGCAAAAAACGAAAGGAGAAAGTATTGAAAATTAAGGAACAACACATTTTGTTATAATAGAAATATCAGCTATCATCTACCATGACTATAGGCGGGACACAATGTTAGCTTTCATCCATCATGCCTCTAGTAGTATGTCATTAAGAATGGCAATAGGAGAGGGTGGAGGCGGGAAGCCAGCCTCATCGCCACTTGTACTTTAGCCCTCATCCCCATCCCTCCCTACCAAGAGGGGTAGGGGCTTTTCCATCCGTTTTGTGGGAATTCCATCTCTATCAATCTTATTTCTTATAAGGTTCCATCCTCAATTTCATGAAGATTCCTATTCTCGCAAGAACCCCATATATATCAAAATATGATTGTGAGTTACTTTGTAAGAAACAAACACAATCATAAGTCTCAATAAATACAATATGTCTATGACCAAAGTGCTTAACCTACTAAATAGGAATGTACTAACTTCAAATAAAAAATTACGCAAGTCCTTAACCATGAATTAGTTTATAAGAAATAAAATCATCTAATAAGTCTCAACAAATATAAGGTCCATCACCTAAAGTACCCAATTAATTGATAGTTTTAAAAAAATTCCATCGTATCAAACAAATATTCAAAATGAAACCTTCCTTTTCTTAAAAAAGACTCA
This sequence comes from Calamus simplicifolius, assembly GCA_900491605.1. Taxonomy (NCBI): domain Eukaryota; kingdom Viridiplantae; phylum Streptophyta; class Magnoliopsida; order Arecales; family Arecaceae; genus Calamus; species Calamus simplicifolius. Next base: position 84,678 of record UESW01005036.1, on the reverse strand, counting down.
ATGCACTCAAGAAGTATCGTCATGACATGATTCCTGCAATACTAAATAATCCAAGCATAAGTTATATATCTATAGTATGACTTAAAATGACTTAAAAAAGATTCAAGATAATATGGAAAATTATGAATCTTCACTTACCTCATCTACACTTAAATCTTTTAAAAAAAGCGCAACATCCGAAATAGACAGCTGAACAAGAATCTAATTGTAAAAGAAAAATAATTAAAACTAATTAATTATGCATGCTATATTAAAAAAAAAAGGAATTAATTTACTAAATAGTTATATAATTATAAATAACTTTATTTCAGTCCACAATCAATCTTGTGCACACATTAATGCCTCCAATGTATTTGGATAAAGCGTGCTAAAATGCGGACATGTAAATTGTCCATAGCTGATTTTGAAGCCATAGTGAATACAAGAATTTGCTTTTATAGGCTGCAGTGCAAATGCTTGTAGTAGGCACTCAGTGCAAGAAGATGGAGGTAGACTCCTCGGCCACTTTGATTATTCCAAGAGGAGAGGCTTCCACCACTCAACTCAACGCTTCACCAAAGTTTCACCATGATCCTAGCTTGCTTTAGGAAGGGACTGGTGCCAAAAAGATCGTAGATATCTAGCTTCGAATGGTGAGGAGTGGAATGACCTTTAAAGACACCTAGAGGGTTGGAGATTCGAGTGACGGTCTGCCATCCAAGTATTTTTGAATAAACTTTTGAGGTTGGAGGTCATCATCCTGATTCTGCTTTAATTTCAGCTTCACTTTTTTGAGCTTTGGTTTGAGCAATTCACTTTTCCAAGTTGCTGCAATTGGACTTTTTGGCTGTTAAGCCTTGTAGTTCAGCCTCAGGTTGATATTCAGCTTTGGCATATTTTATATCCTTCCGTTGATGATAGAATACATATAACAAACTTACTTAATCAATGAAATAACTTTTTCTTAACTGCTTGTGTGCCTTTTTTTTTTTTTCTTTTTGACAAACTTTGTTAGCTCAATAGTTTGTGATGATACCCAATCATCTTGAACTGACCTCCTTGAGCGTCAATTGATGTATTGTGAGTTTGCTGGAGAAGCTTCACCTCGGCATCAAGATCCACAAGAAGTTTCAGGGATCGGATATTTCGGTGGGAACCCTCCGACGCTCAAGTTAGTGATCAGTATCACAGCTGTGAGCTTGAGGAAGCTCGATTGAGTGAGTTCTCTAAGTGTTTACTTGAGTGTTGGTCAAGGGTCCCTCTTATCCGTTTTGTTGATCCTTCGAGCTTGTATGGCTTACTTGATAAGACTGGAATCTCATGATGAGCCATAACTTTTACAGATAGAATGTCAGAATCAATGGGATCGGATTCATCTCCTATGATCTGGGTGATTGGTACTTCATGGCAGATGATCACCTTTCGAGGCTTATTTGGCAAGAGTCTTTAAATCTTTCTGATGACTTTTTGGACCTCATTGGTTTGGAGAATTGTAGCTTCATAATGGATTATGACCTTTGAGCCCTTATCTGATCCGAGTTATTAATGTTGCCTATGGGTGATGTACTTTGGGGCCTCATCTGATCAGGATCATTAATGTTGCCTAATGGGTGATGACCTTTGGGGCCTGTACTGAAACTGATGGAATTTTTCTTATTAGACTGATATGGATCAAGGGTGGTTAGTGGGTCCGGCTTTGTCAAAAGCAAAGGCTTGCTTGGAAAGCTGAAGCGAGTCTCGAAGATAAGACAAGATAAGGACCGAGGCCGCCTAGGAGCTGGGTCGTCTAGGAACCGCCTGTAGATTGAAGCCGACTCGAGGCCGCTTGTAGGCAGGGGCCGCCTACGAGCCGTCTGTAGATCGAAGCCGACTTGGGGCCGCTTGTAGGCAGGGGCACCTAGATGTTGGGGCCGCTTAGGAACCGCCTATAGATCGGGACCGACTCGAGGCCGCTTGTAGGAAGGGGCCACCTTGGAGCCGCTTGTAGATCGGGGCCGACCCAGGGCCATTTGTAGGCAGCGCCTAAAAGCCGGGGCCATCTAGAAACCGCCTATAGATCAGGGCCGCTTATAGGTAAGGGCTGCCTAGGAACCGGAGCCACTTAGAAACCGTCTATAGATCGAGGCCAACTCAAGGCCGCTTGTAGGCAGGGGCCACCTAGGAGTCGGAGCTGTCAATATCCTAACGACTCTCGCTATTGGATAATTTTGACTGTTAGTTTACACATGGCTTTTACCAGCCACATCAGTTTGCTTTATACTTGCAGGTCAATTATCTCTAAAGTATGGCTTTCTCCAATCTTTGGTCCAGCAAGAATCTTTACTAAGTCTAGTAGGTTAGCTCACAATGTTCTTATCTAATGGGACCTTAGAGCAGCTCAGACGATATAGATTAGTAGGTTGTGTTGAACACCAACTCTTTGAAATTTCACCAAGTGAATTAGCTCAACAAAATACATTTGCATTTTGGTTCGCTAATGATGAACTTTATTATTCGGTCTAGCGGATTGCGTAGTAGGTCTATATACTTAAGGTCCAACTTCAAATCTTAGAAGTTTGTAGTTCAAGCCCTTCAGGTCGGTTTTGAAACTTAGGTTATTGTTGACCAAAGTCAACTTTTTTACGTGACTGGGGTGAGTCAAGGTCGCTTAAGTCAGATGCTTGGGAGCTACGTCATTGTTGACCAGGGCCAATCTTTTTACGTCACTAGAGTCACTTGATATTACTTGAGTTGGTTCTTTGGACTTATGCCATGTGGGGGGCCTGATAAGCTTAGTTTGGCTTTCTTTAGTCTACCTTAGCTTATAGAGGTTGCCTTTTGGCCTCCGACCAATTTGTTCTTTGAAGATCAAATTGAGAAGTATTGGTTAGAATTAGGGTTGATATGAGTTATATATGTTTAGTAGAATGGTTGCATGGTTGCTAGCCAATTGATCAGGTCAGATATTGCCAGTCTTCCGCTAAGACAATACTATCAGGTCTTCGGGATGGTATGGAAAAATCAGGTTCATCTAGCCAATGTAGAGGTAAAGATTCGAATATAGAGGAAAGTTAAGACTTTCCTTCTTCTTTTTACTGCTTAAGAGAGAGTTACATAATTTAAAACTAAAGCCACAGAAGGTAGCTTGAAATTTGACCATGATTTATTGGAAATACATTTTTAGGTTTTAGGGTTAGTCATCAAGTCTTTTTAGTTGACATGCTCCCAACCAAACTACTACTACTTTCGGTAGGGATCCTTTCGGTTCGGGATTGGTTTATCTTCTACATGGGCTCGGCCCGACACAAAAGTCTTTCACATCCATGACCAAGACCTTCAATCGTAGTAAAGCATCAAAAGGAGTCAAGTTGCATGTTGAAGTGATGAGTAATTTTATTAGATAGATTGCAAAGTTTTGTTGACTTAAATTGATAATATCTCCATTCCAGTGTTCTATATATCATGCCCATTGATAAGTTACTATAGCGTTGAGAAAAATAAAATAAAGATTTAAAAATTAAATTGATACATCAAAACCCTATCAATTTAAGTGGATATGATTAATTATAGCAAAGTGGGATTTCAAACCTTGTGCATTAATTTATAGATTTTTTATTTAGTTTGGAATGGATGTTATATTTATTCTTTCTAATCTAACTATGATTTGGACCTTACTATCAAGATTGGTCATGGGTCACATGCGTTGAAAAAACGATGTTTTCTACTGAGTTTAGCTGGTTGGGATTAGTTGCCAGCACAATGTGAACTGTTGACATGTTTTTGTGTGAATCAAAATTAGTTTTCTTTTGGACCTACGTACATGACCCAAGTAGATCACTAGCCTATGAGTGTTCATTAGTATACGTTATGTTTAGAAGCTAATTTCTTTTAGCCCTTATTATAAGGTTAATTGTGGCCACAGTCACTAAAGATTAGGAAGGATGAATTTTTCGAATGACCATAAAAGAAGAAGGGTTTTCTTAATTGATGTATTAAATATTTAAAAATTGATATAATAGTTTTCCTTGCAGACAAGTCCATAGATTTAGGCATTTCAACTACTCAAGTGTTCTTTAATAGGATACTCCAAAAAACCGGGCCTAGTGCCAACACATGGCAATTGCAAGCAGGTTTTTGAAGTGCAATCGGGGGCACCACTGCATCATGTCATCTTCAAGCATCTAAAAACGCTGACACTTCAGTGGAATTCCTAAAACTTGGAGTAATCACATAACACTGATGGCAAACCTCCATAATGACCAGATCAAGGATTAAATATCAAGGGATAGGATTGTCTTGGTTTTCCTGAGGAATGATATACCCCACGTACCCACTCTAAGATGGTGGATTTCTAGTTCTGCCCCAGTGCATTTCCATACTTGTTGCATCACATCCCAACATTTTATATGGTGGGATACCCTGCCATCCCATAGGTATTTAAAATCCTGTATCAGATATTACCATAGAGAAATGTGGTGGTTAGATGTTGAAGATGAAGGTAAAGCCACCAATATGGAGGCCATATTTGTTGCATTGAACTAAATAATAGTCAAAGAAGGCTAAAGGCAAATGGCACTATGATACTGATGGCATACTTAGAAGTTGAAAATGTTCTCTCTTGGCATACTAAGTCTCAACTTAACTCATCTAAGCCTTTTTCCCAACTACATGGGGCCGGCTCTTGGCATACATAGTATTAGATTAAAATATTTAGTCACGAATTTTAATAATCTGGCATGCTGGTAACATAACAGCCTGGGCCTCATCTTTGGTACTCTGTCACAATCAACATAACAGTCACAAACAACTTTCAACACAGAAGAAAGAACTCTAGAATCTGCATGCACGCATGAACCAAGTTTGGGAACATCCCATGTTTGGCTACCAAAGGTTAATCCAACATTAATGCACCACAATGGATCAAATTCATATTAAACCAACGTAGAGACTGAAAGGGGCCTTCCATGAAATCAAGAAGACCAATTGGCAAGTGTGAGTCCTATCATGTTTGAAGTTCATGCAACCCGAGAGCAACATTCAAGAATCCCCCAAACTAGGGAAGTTTCGCATAGGGGAGGAAGCAAACGTTGATACGGGGAATACCATCCATCTCTAATTATGAGTTTTTATGTGTTGTAAATTTGTCATTCTTTACTCTTCCTATTCCTTTGCTGAATGATATTACCAAAAGGATGTTAACCAAAATAATCTAAAACAGTAAATAATGTATATGTAAATGAGTAGAAAAAATTTTGAAATTTTTTGGTAATATAATCTACATTTTATTAGTGGAAGTGTCAAAATTAGGAAACGTTTCGAAGTACAAAATAAAATATACTTGCATGCCAACATAAAGCACAAGTGAGTTGATCAGAGGTACGTTGTAACGGGTCCCTGCCAGATTCGCCTCATTTTGGGAAGCAACAATCTTTGGTTCAGTTCATTTAAAAAGGGAGATCCTTTTGGCCATGTCTGCTGGATTACATAAGCATCAGTGATAAAAATTAATCTAAGTGAATATGGTAGCATAATTAATAATAATATGTCCTGATGCTGCCAAGTCACTTGTGATGAGCGCTGGGCGTGGGCCTCCAAAGGGGTGGAAAGGTTGCTTTCTTCCTCCGAAAACCTGCAAGAAGTCTCCGGGCCGGTGGTTCCGGCAAGGACCCTCCGACGTTTAAGTTAGTGAGCTTGTAGAACAGGAATGTGATGTATATTTGGGTATGGATTCTTTTTTTTAGAGAGAAGAAGAGGATCCCCCGCCTTGAGCTCGGGGTCCTCTTTTTATACCTGTCTAGGGGGTTCCTTTTTTCTCGTTCCGTTGGAACTGTCGAATCTTCCTTGTTAGGATGAGCTTCCGCGAATAGCAGGTGGGTGAACCGTTGCTGAATGAATGCCGTGTATATCGGCAACTGCGGGGTGTGCTAGTATTTGCCCGTGATTTCGGTAAGCGAGATACGCGGTAATGGATGTCTCGAATCTCGGGGTCCGATACCTGAGGTGGGCTTTAGTGTACTTAGGAAAATAAGGCACCAAGTAAAAGTCGGAGCCGAAGCCAGAGGCCGGAGCCAGATACCGAAGCCAAAGGCCGGAGCAGAAGGCCGGAGCCGGAGCCAGAGGCTGAAGCCGACACTGGAGGCCGGAGCCAAAGGCCGAAGCTAAAGGCCGGAGCCGGATGCTGGAGCCGATGCTGGAGGCCGGAGCCAAAGGCCGGAGCTGGAGGCCGGAGCCAGATGCCGGAGCCAACGCTGGAGGCCGGAGCCAAAGGCCGGAGCTGGAGGCCGGAGCCAGATGCCGGAGCCAACGCTGGAGGCCGAAGCTGGATGCTGGAGCAGATGCTGGAGGCCGGAGCCAAAGGTCGGAGCTGGAGGCCGGAGCCGGATGCCCGAGCCGACGCTGGAGGCCGGAGCCAAAGGCCGGGGCCGGAGCCAGAGGCCGAAGCTGGAGGCCGGAGCCGGATGCCGGAGCCGACACTGGAGGCCGGGGCGAGAGTTCCAACATCCCGAAAATGAGTTATCACATCATTTGATTTTGGGAATTGCGCAGGGTGTTATGATGCCGCCCAGAGAAGGTGATCAGCCACATTAGATGGCCCCCCACCCCTGAGATAGGTGGGCGTACAGTTACCAGCGAAAGGGGTGTTAATATCCACCAGGCGGCTGATCTCTGTTCCATTATTTCGTCCGTTTAGGCTGTTGGGATTGGGGAAGATTTTCCTCGGGCGAGGAGTTGTAAAAAGGTAAGCGTCATCATTGCGGTAATGTCACCGCCACCTCTTTATTGGTGGTGTTTCTTGCGTTTCTCGCACCGAGGGGCTGCCGAAGCGGTTTCCAGTGGAAAGTGGATACATGGCCAGATCGGACAATCATGGGATGATTTGAAATAGGGTTATAAAAGAAAAAGATCGTCCTTATCCTCCAATCTTCACCTTTTCTTACGTTACAACCTCCTACCTTGAATCCGCAAGTGTCCATTTATCTCCTATTTCCGTCCCCCCCGTGCTCCTTCTCCTTCAATCCCGGTTTGAGCTTTTCAGGTTAGTTCCCACGGCTTCTTCACCTTCTTGCTCTGTTTCTAATTCTGGGGATCGTTTCCCTATTCCTTCCCAACCTTCTACTTCCTCACCGACTCAGTGGATCACTTCATCTTCCGACCATGCTTCCTTAGAACGGCGGCGAACGACCGGACATCCCATAACTTGGAACCGTCTGATCGCCGGACGGGCCCCTCCCTGGTGCCATCCGACCATCGCTGGTCCCTCTAGCGCTGCCAAGGAGTCCCCCGAATGGACCGCCTCCACTATGTCTGCTCAAGACATAGTGAACCTTGGAGCAAAGTACAATTTTCCTCCTAACCTACGTCTGTCCTACCCCGCTCCTAATGACAGGGTAACCTCTTCCCATCCTGGAAGGGTTGCCTTGTACGGAGCCTTCTTTAAGGCGGGACTTCAATTATCCATTCACCCTTTCATCCTCAACCTTCTAGATAGATATTCTTTAACACCCTCCCAGTTAGTCCCTAACTCCATCCGAACCATCGTTTGCTTTATGACTCTTTGTCACCTGCAAGGTATAGAAGCTAGCATCTCCTTATTTCGTAGTTTCTATACCATCCGCAAGCAAGCGGGTTGGTGGTCCTTTACCCCTAGACCCACTAGGATCCTCAAATTGTATCTTCTCACCTCTATCAAAGGGTGGAAAGATAAGTTCTTTTTTGCCAATGTCGAGGGGGTGAGTGGAAACTAGGGAACACCAAATACCGACGCCAATAGGGATTCTTCCATCCTCCCGAGGGATCGAATGACATTTGGGCAACTTCTGACTGCCGATATCCCTCGGTGCAATCAGCTCCTGACCGAAGAAAACCTTCGTCTCGCCGGCCTTATTCCTTCCAGTGGTGAGCACTTGATTACTCACCTCTTTCCTCTCTTCTTCTTTATTCTTTCTTTTTTTTTTTTTTTAAACTCCCTTCCTTCCTATTTTTTGATATAGGAATGGCATCATCACTTCGTGAGATTAGACAAGCTGTTATGAGGAAGAGGAAAGCAAAGGGGAATGGGGCCCCTGCCGAGAGGAGGGCCATCGCCAAGACTATCAGGAGGGCCGACGCTGGAAGGGCCGACGCTGGAAGGACCGAGGTCGTGGAGCCCTCGCGCAGGCGCGAGGCGGCAGGAGCCCAAGTCGACGAGGCCGTAAGGAATGAAGAGGTAAGGGCCAAGGCCAGCAAGGAATTGGGGCGGAGCGAGGTGGGAAAAAAGGATTTGCCCTTACCAGCACCGGCTCCCCCTTCCATTATTCTGCTCAATCTTTCTCCGGAGCAAGTTGTTAAAGCACCGTCACCCCCGCCCAAAGCCGTCGAAGCGGAGCTGGCCCATTCAACTACAAAGCCGACTCTAGAGGCTGCCCTACCTCCCAAAGGGGCGACAACCAAGGCGCCTCCACCAGCAAAGGTGCCGAAGGGAGCAGAATCGAAGGCGGAGTCCTCACACACGGCCTCCAAGTCAACGGAGGGGAGTGGAGTCGATCCTTCCTTCCAGTCGATTCTGGCGCACTACAGTCGCTGGGCCAAGCGAACATTAGACCAGGCGTCCGTGCCTGAGCTACAGGGATTTCTTCGACATCAAGGGAGGGCCACATTCTTCCGAGAGGTGTTTGTGGCATACCTCTGGGTAAGCTTTGCTCTTCTCAATTTTTTTTTTTCTTTTTAGACTATTTTCTTCGTCTAACCTAGACATTCTGCCCAGGCATTGAATTCTATGACTGCCATGAGGGACCTTTGGGCCCAGGCCGATGCCGTTCTCGATCAATCGTTGGAGGAGATGCAAGCACTTCGGGCTAGGACAGAGAGGGCAGAGATGGCTCTGGAGGATACCCAAGTAGAGACTGCTCGGGCGCTAAAGGGCAAAGCCGAAGCCATCCGGCTAAGAGCCGAGAAGGCGGAAGAGGCGCTAGAAATTGCCCAGCGTCAAGCGGCCAACAAGCTGGATAATGTTCAGGTGGCCGAAGAAAAACAAAGGATGGCAGAGGAAAAATTGGAGGTGGTGGAGTCGGAAGTGTACATGTTAAAGAACTGATTACACTCCGCCACCATTGAAATAGGTGTGGCGAGGAGAGGGCTGAGAATGCAGAGGAGATCGCCCGCCAGTCTAATGCCAAGATTGCAAACCTGAAGGTGGCAGTGACCGAAGCCGAAAAGAAGACTGCCGAGGCTGAGAAGAAGATCATGGAGGCCGAGAAGAAGGTCATGGAGGCTGAGCAGAAAGCTTTCGAGGCGGAGAAGAGAGTCACTAAGGCCGTAGAGGACTTCAGAAAGTCTAGTGCCTTTAGCAAGGAATTGGCCGAGTCGACGGCATTTGCATATGAAGGCGGCTTCCAGGACTGCAAGGAGAAGATTCAAAAGCTCTATGGCCTCGAGGGGTTGGAGCCAGACGAAGTCCCCGAGGATGACAACTTAGCTCCGATTGATCCCTAGTCTCTCTCACTTTCATTGTATTGCATCAAGTCCGATTTAAATCGGCAATTTTGTAAACTTTGGCTATTAATGAATCCCTTGATCCGTAACGCTTGTCTTGGATCATAGTCGGGTCTTCTAGTGTATGAGTTGACATGAACCAAAAACCTATGGCCGAAGAACTACAACACGATTCTTTGTCCAGGAACATGGTTAGAAAATCGATTAGAGAACTGATGTGGGATCAATCTTAGTTGCTGACACGAAGGTCGAACAATCGCTAGTGTAGGACCACACTCGTGCCGACGCGAAGTGGCTGAATGCCGATGCGAGGTTGAGTAGAGTGCCAACGCAGAGCCAGGCTTAGAGTGCTGACACAGAGATGAGCTTAGAGTGCTGACGCAGAGCCGAGCTTAGAGTGCCGAAGCGGAGCCAAGCATTTTGTGCCAATGCAGAGCTGGGCTTTGAGTGCCGACGCGGAGCCGGGCTTTGAGTGCCGACGCGGAGCTGAGCTTTCAGTGCCAACGCGGAGCCGGGCTTAAGGTGCCGACGCAGAGTCGGGCTTTAGTGCCGATGCGGAGCCGGGCCTAAGGTGCCGACGCAGAGCCGGGCTTTAAGTGCCGATGCGGAGCCAGGCTTTGAGGTGCTGATGCGGAGCATGGCTTAAGGTGCCAACGCGGAGCCGGGCTTTAAGTGCCGACGCAGAGCCAGGCTTTGAGGTGCCGACGTGGAGCCGAGCTTAAGGTGCCGATGCAGAGCCGGGCTTAGTGCCGATGCGGAGCCGGGTTTAAGGTGCCGATGCGGAGCCGGGCTTAAGGTGCCAACGTGGAGCCGGGCTTAAGGTGCCGACGCGGAGCCGGGCTTTAAGTGCCAATGCAGAGTCGAGCTTTAAGTGCCGATGTGGAGCCGGGCTTTGAGTGCCAACGCGGAGCCAGGCTTTAAGTGCTGACGCGGAGCCGGGTGATAGTACCGACGTAGGTTGTCTGCGTTCCAAGTGCAGGGGAGAGGTTTCTCGTCTAACCCCTCAACTTTGTATGCCCCGTGATGAAGCACCTCCGTGACATGATAGGGTCCTTCCCATTTTGGTGCTAGCTTGCCTCCTTCCGTCGGCTTTGATATTTCAGCTCATCGCAGGACTAGGTCTCTGAGGCAGAATGTTTTAGACCGTACCCGGGCATTGTAGTATCTGCCGCCCGCTGATGGAAGGCTGCCATGCGGAGTCGCGCTTGGTCTCACAATTCTTTCACTAGGTCGAGATCAGCCTGCAGCTGACTTGGGTTGTCCTCTTCGCTGTATAACTTTGTCCGAGGGCTGGGGACACCTATCTCCATAGGAATGACGGCCTCGGACCCAAAAACCAAGCTGAAAGGAGTTTCCCCGATGGGGGCTCGTGGCATTGTGTGGTAAGCCTACAATACACTGGGGAGCTCTTCCACCCAACGTCCTTTACAGTCATCTAGCCGGGCCCTGAGTCCTTGGAGAATAATGCGATTGGTCACTTCGGCTGCGCCATTGGTCTGGGGGTGCCCCACAGAGGTGAATCCTTGACGAATGCCCAGCCCAGTGAAGAATTCCCGGAAGGCCACGTTGTCAAACTGTTGGCCATTATCAGTGACAAGGGTTTGTGGCAGCCCGAACTAGCACACTACAGACTTCCAAAAGAAGGATCTCACCTTGCCCTCGGTGATCTTGGCGAGTGCTTCAGCTTCGATCCACTTGGTGAAATGGTCAATGGCTACTAATATGAATTTGCACTGACCAGAGGCTGGAGGGAATGGTCCCAGGATGTCCATACCCCACTGGGCGAAGGGCCAAAGTGCAGTCAGGGGGGTCAGCTGGGACGTCGGTTGGCATTGGATATTAGCATGGCGTTGGCAACTGTCACACCTCTTGACAAGTTCGGATGCATCCTCCTTCATTGTCAGCCAGTAATATCCCTGCCGCAAGGCTTTGTACGCCAGAGCTCTGCCCCCCAGATGACTTCCGCATATGCCTTCATGTATCTCCCGCAGGATATAATCCGCTTTTGTGGGGCCAACGTACCTGAGAACTGGGTATGAGAACAACCTTCGATAGAGTTTTCCTTCCATTATAAAAAACTTTGGGGTCCACCTTTTGAGCTGCCTGGCCTCGGCCGGGTCTTCAGGGAGGGTACCGTTGATAAGGTACTAGATATAAGCATCCATCCAGGAAGGCTCTTGCTCAACTGGTAGGGCTTCTCCTGTTGCTTCGATACTTGGGGCTTCCAGGTGCTCTATATAAGCTCTTCCCAATATCCCGTCGGCTGAGGTGGCAAGATGGGACAAGGCGTCTACTCTAGCATTTTCCCCTCGAGGGATGTAGCTAACATTGAAATAGGTTAAGAGAGAAGCTTGCGACTGCACCATGCTCAAGTAGCAGGACATGATAGGATCTCACGCTTCATACTCCCCTGTGATTTGGCCAGTGACCAGCTGGGAGTCAGTGAATGCTTTAAGGCGCTTCACCCCGAGCTCTCGGGCTAATCTTATTCCAGACAGTAGGGCTTCATACTCCGTCTGATTATTGGTGGCTAGAAAGAGAAAGCGGAGTGCACACTCGGTTACAACTCCGTCCGAGTTGGCCAGGATGAGGCCCGTTCCGCTCCCTTGAGAATTTGATGCCCCGTCCACATGAAGGATCCATTCATCATCTCCGGCTCCAGGAGTCGAGAGGTTTGCAGGGGCCTTTTCGGGTTGCTCCTCACCATAGGTGCATTCGACCAAAAAATCTGTCAGGACCTGGGATTTCATGGCTGACCGAGGACGAAAAGATAGATCAAATTCCCCCAGCTTGAGCGCCCACTTCGCCAATCGGCCCGAAGTGTCCGGGCGAGCGAGAATCGCCTTGAGAGGTTGGACCGTGACCACTATGATCGGATGGGCTTGAAAATATGGTCAGAGGCGCTGGGTAGACACGATCAACGCGAAGATAATCTTCTCAATCTTTGAGTATCTGGTCTCCGCATCGTGAAGCACCTTGCTAGTGTAATACATTAGCTTTTGTGTGCCGTTGGTGTCCATGCAGACCAGCACGGAACTGACGGCTTCAGAAGAAGCCGCGAGGTATAGAAGGAGTTCTTCTCCACCCGTTGGCTTGGACAGCAGTGGCGGGGTGGATAGGAATTCTTTCAGCCCCTCGAAGGCCTTCTGACACTTTTTCATCCATTCGAATCCATTGGCCCTGCGGAGCGACTTGAAGAAAGGTAGGCACCTCTTAGCGGACTTGGAGAGAAAATGGCTCAAGGCCGCCACCCTTCCCGTCAGGCGCTGCACTTCCTTCTTATTGGTGGGAGACCTCATGTCAAAGATGGCTTGAACTTTATCAGGGTTCACCTCGATTCCTCGTCGGGTTACCATGAAACCCAAGAACTTTTCAGCTGTCACCCCAAAGGCGCATTTGCATGGGTTCAGCCTCATCTGGTATCGGCGAAGGTTGTCGAAGGTCTCCGTTAGGTCGGCAATATGACTGGTGGCGTGGATACTTTTTGTCAGCATGTCATCCACGTACACCGCCATGTTGCATCCTATTTGGTCTTCGAGGACTTTGTTCATTAGCCTTTGGTAAGTGGCCCCTGCGTTCTTCAGTCCGAATGGCATTACCTTGTAGCAGTACAACTTCTTCTCAGTTATGAAGGAGGTAGCTTCCTCATCCACCGGATTCATCCTGATTTGGTTGTACCCAGAGAAGGCGTCCATGAAACTAAGGGTCTCATGGCCGGATGTAGCGTCCACCAGTTGATCGATCCGAGGCAAAGGGAAGTTGTCCTTGGGGCATGCTTTGTTGAGGTCGGTGAAATCTACGTACACCCTCCAGCTCCCATTAGTCTTACGGACCATCACCACGTTGGCCAACCATTCGGGATAGTGAACTTCCTGAATGTAGCCTGCAGCCACCAGCTTACGGACTTCCTCATCGATAGCTTTCTGTCTATCCGAAGCAAAGCTCCTTTTCTTCTGTCGAACCGACCGACACTCTGGCTTGAGGTTGAGCCGATGGGTGATCATCTCCTCAGAGACGCCTGGCATGTCTGATGACGACTATGCAAAGATGTTGGCGTTAGCACGCAGAAAAGTGAGGAACCGATCACGCGCCTCTTTCGGAAGCAGCGCTCTAACCTAGACGGTCCTCGTTGGGTCCTCCCCCAAGAGGAAGGTCAGGAGGTGCTCGGCTGGCTCTCCTCTCCTTCCCAATTCTCAAGGGTCAAGTGGCTCAGAGGCTACTACCGACGCCGCCTCCAGTGGACTGGGAGATAAGTGGCAGCAAAGCGGTGGCGGGCTTTGCTCTCCCTTTATTTCTTTGACCCCTTCGTCGGTGAAAAACCTCACCAACAATCTCTTGGTGGAGATGACGACATCCAACAAATTCAAGCCCGGCCTTCCCAGGATAGCGTTGTAAGCCAACGGGACCCGGACCACCAAAAAATTTATGACTACCATACTTTGATGTGGAGGAGTCCCAGCCGTGATAGGGAGGGCGATCATCCCTTCGACGCTCACAAAATATCCAGTAAAGCCCATCAAAGGTGTGGCGATGGGTCGAAGGGAGGAGTTTGACAGGTTCATCCGAACAAAAGCCTCGTAGCTTAGAACATCTACAGAACTTCCACTATCCACTAAAATTCTTTTTACAGGATGTTTGGCTATGGTCATGGACATGACAACGCCGTCGTCATGCTTATTAACCACCCCATCTAAGTCTTTCCTAAAGAAAGGAATTACAGAATCTACCCCCTCTCACCGTCTTTTCGAGCTGCTGCCTACCCACCAGGAAATCATGGCTATTGTCTTTTCTGTAGGCGCATTGTCGATGCCGGTCTGAAGCGCAGGAGGCACCGATGAACCCGGAGCAGGAAGGTTTCCTCTTCGAACGAACTTGCCCAAGTGACCCTGCTGGACAAGCTCTTCAATTGCTTTCTTCAAATGGCAGCAGTTCTCAGTGTCATGACCGTAGTCTCGGTGGTACCGACAGTAAAGTTCTTTGCTGCGGAGGGTCCCTGACTTCATGGGAGGTGGACGTTGAAAGTAGGGCTCCTCCTCGATTTCTAATAGAATGTGAGATATCGGAGCCAGGAGGGGGGTGAACTACTCCTTGGGAATAAGCGTCTGAGGCCGGTGGTCTGAGCGGTGGAGAGGCTCAAGCTTACGGGACCATGATCCAGCAGGCTCCGTGGATGCCAGTTTTTTGCTGGAACTCTTATCAGCCTCCCTCCTAAAAGAGTCCGCTTCATCGGTGCGAATGTATTTCTGCGCCCGGCTTAGAAGCTCGGCGTAGGAGCCAGAAGGCTTCTTATCCAAGGAGTAGGCGAATCTAGAAGGACGAAGTCCTCGCTTTAGTGCCAAAGTGGCTACAGAATCATCCAAATTATACACCTCCAGTGCTGCCTCCTTGAACCGAGCAATGAAGTCCTTCAGGGTTTCGTCACTCCTTTGCTGGACAGTGAATAAGCTATGAGCCACTCATGGGATCTTTCGGCACGCATCAAAGTGGGCCAGGAAAGATCGCTCGAGCTGCCGGAAGGAATTGATGCTGCGCGGTGGCAGGCAAGAATACCACGCACGTGCCGCCTTACGAAGCGTGGCAGGAAAGGCGACACACAGGAGGGAGTTTGTTGCTCCCTGGACTTGCATGAGAACCTTGTAGCTCTCCAGGTGGTCCAAAGGGTTTATCGTGCCGTCATATGGGTCCAACTGGGGGAGACGGAACCGGGGTGAAACTGGCTCCTTCATGATGCGGCGGGAGAGCAGGGGACGGTGATCGTAGTCCGTCCCGTGAGGGTTGGCGATCTGGTGACTGAGCTCCTCCAACCGTTGATGATACTCATTGAGCCGCTGTTCGGCCCGACGAGTGGTCCTCCTGTTGGTGTCATCTTTAGAGGAGTCAGAAGATGAAGCCGGGGAAGACTGCCGATGCAGGGAGTACACCCATCTTGGCTCCTTCTCACCCGGCCGCCGGTGAGAATGATCAGAATGGTGGGAGAGAGACCTTCATCACTTTGAAGCCTCTCGATAACGAGGTTCAGGGGGCGAGTTGTGGGAGGCCTCAGGTGGAGTCCCGCCTCGATGAGATTGATTTGCTCCATGCCCCCCTTCGTGAGGCGGAGGGGGCTGAGGCACGGCGGCAAAGCAGTGTTCCTGTAATCCTCGCACCACCGTCATCAGGTTCTGTACCTGATGAGCTAGAACATCAAGCCGATCAGACTGGTTCATCTGTGCAGGAGGCGGAATATGGAGGTTGGCTCCGACTGCTTAGCCCGCGGAAGGCATTCCATGGTATAGCTGGTGGAGGCTTCCTGAGCTCGCGTTGTCACCATCATCTTTCTTGCAGAAGCAGTGGGGTCACAGGAAGAATTTTTGCCTCCTGCGTGCATGGCCCCCCTACCTGGCGTGCCAATCTGATGCTGCCAAGTCACTTGTGGTGAGCGCTGGGCGTGCTGAGATCTTCGGGGGCCTCCAAAGGGGGTGGAAAGGTTGCATTCTTCCTCCAAAAACCTGCAAGAAGTTTCCGGGCCGGTGGTTCCGGCGAGGACCCTCCGACGCTCAAGTTAGTGAGCTTGTAGAACAGGAATGTGTTGTGTATTTGAGTATGGGTTCTTTTTTTTAGAGAGAAGAAGAGGATCCCCCGCCCTAAGCTCGGGGTCCTCTTTTTATACCTGTCTAGGGGGTTCCTTTTTTCTCATTCCGTTGGAACCGTCGAATCTTCCTTGTTAGGATGAGCTTCCATGAACGGCAGGTGGGTGAGCCATTGCTGAATGGATGCCGTGTATATCGGCAACTGTGGGGCATGCTAGTATTTGCCCGTGATTTTGGTGAGCGAGATACGCGGTAATGGATGTCTCGAATCTCAGGGTCCGATACCTGAGGTGGGCTTTAGTGTACTTAGGAAAATAAGGCACCAAGTTAAAGTTGGAGCCGAAGCGGATGCCAGAGCCAGATACTGAAGCTGAAGGCCAGAGCAGAAGGCCAGAGCCAGAGCCAGAGGTCGGAGCCAAAGGCCGGAGTTGGAGGCCGGAGCTGGATGTCGGAGCCGACGCTGATGGCTGGAGCCAAAGGCCGAAGCTGGAGGTCAGAGCCGGATGCCGGAGCAGATGCTGGAGGCCGGAGCTGCAGGCCGGAGCCGGATGCCGATGCTGGAGGCCAGAGCCAAAGGCCGGAGCTGGAGGCCGAAGCCGGATGCCGGAGCCAATGCTGGAGGCCGGAGCTGGAGGCCGGAGCCGGATGCCGAAGCAGATGCTGGAGGCCGAAGCCGGATGTCGGAGCCGACGCTGGAGGCCGGAGCCAAAGGCCGGGGCCGGAGCTAGAGGCCGAAGCTGGAGGCCGGAGCTGGATGCCGGAGCCTACGCTGGAGGCTAGAGCCAAAGGCCTGAGCTGGAGGCCGGAGCCGGATGCTGGAGCCGACGCTGGAGGCCGGGGCGAGAGTTCCAACATCCCGAAAATGAGTTATCACATCATTTGATTCCAGGAATTGTGCAGGGTGTTATGATGCCGCCCAGAGGAGGTGATCAGCCACATCATGTCCCAAGACTCAGAAAGCTACACTGCTACTAATACTGGTCCGAGTAAAAGTAGAATTACAGAAATCACGCCAAGGAAACTAATGTTGTAGCAGTTTTATAAGACAGACAATGTCAAAGCATATTCATCCCATGGATACGCTTGAGCTGATGAAAACATACCTTGAGATACTCATCAATCTGAGCTTTAATTTGCTTAGCTTTTATAAGACAGACAATGTCAAAGCATATTCATCCCATGGATACGCCTGAGCTGATGAAAACATACCTTGAGATACTCATCAATCTCAGCTTTAATCTGCTTAGCGGGGGGGGGGGGGGGTGGAAGCCGAGGGCCAGAGGAGAGGCCGGACGCCGAGGGTGGAGGCCGATCAGGGGAGGGAGGAGGGCCAGAGGGGGAGCGGGCTGGGTGGGGGGGCGGGAGCCAGGGTGCCGAGAAGGCCGGACGCCGAGGGTGGAGGCCGATCAGGAGAGGGAGGAGGGCCGGAGGTGAGCGCTCGGGGGTTGGGGGGGGCACGGGGGCCGAAGGAGTCGGGGGTCGACGAGGGAGCCAGGGAGGCCAGACGCCAAGAGTGGAGGCCGATCAGGGGAGAGAGGAGGGCCGGAGGGGGAAAGAGTGGGGTGGGGGGGGGGGGGGGGGGGAGCGGGCGGGGTGGGGAGGCCGAACGCCGAGGGCAGAGGCCGAACGCCGAGGGAGGAGGGCAGGAGGGGGAGGGAGTGGGTGGGGGAGAAGGCCGTTGGCATGCGTGGGGTCGCTAGCGCACGCGCCCCTTTAGCGATGTGCTGAGCGCGGGTCATTAATTAGCAATGCACGCTCGCGTCGCTTATTCGACGGACGCATCGTTATCCTGCATGTTCATCAGATGCGTCTACTCAACGATAAATTTTATATTACTAATTTATTATTAATTTATCATTAAATTTTATTATATTGCTATTTAGTAATTATTTTTTAATATCTCTAATAAGTATCGCTAAAATTAAAAAAAATTTATAGTGATTACTCACCAGACTATAAACTTAACCTTTGTCTTGTTCTTTTTTATTTATCAAAAATTAAGTGCGAACCAAGTCAAAGGATGAATGCTTCTATTTTAGTTTAGGTCATTAATAATAAGTTTTGAAAGATACTATAAACATATTTATAAATATATGCATGGATGTTCTTTTTTTTTTGGTACAAACGAGCGATCACACTAGTCTAGTACGAATCAGCCCAGATAGATCTGAGTACGAGATTAGCTGCAATAGAGAAGGGTATAGATCCCCCGGCTGCCAAGACAACGATCCAGCATGCTGCGCCACAAAAGTAGCCACCCAATCCACCGCCGAATTTGCTTCACGTTAGATATGATGGATCTGGGCACCTTCCACCTCCCGCAGAATAGACCAAATATCCCCAAGGATCGGATTACTAAAACCCGAAGGGCAATTCTCCTTCTTCAGCCAAAAAATGACCACCATAGAATCACCCTCAATGAAGAGCCTCTAAGCCTGAAGATACCGGACAGCATAAGAAATACTTGCCCAGGCCACATAAAGCTCGGTCATGGGGACAGAAGAGTCGAGAGTTCCAAAACCTCCCGCAGCCAATAAATCCCCATAAGGACCTCAGATGATAAAATCAGAATCAGCAGCTCTACCACGGACACTCCCGTCAAAATTGATTTTGACAAACCTTGGAGGAGGGGGCTCCCAGGAGATACAAACCGTATACCGGCTCGCTGCCGAAGCAGCAGGAGAACCCCAGAGGCCAGAGTTGTCAGGACCAATACGGGCACAGTCCGTTGTCAACAATCTAATCTTCCTCACAATCATATGAGGAGAAATAGTATCATCAGAGAAAATGAGCTGGTTCTTGGACAACCATATCTGATAAGCCGTGATAGCCCAAAGACCTTTCTTCTGCTGAGGACCCCTCCGAAGATCAAGAAGGAAAGAGGAGCGCAAGGAACCCGAGTCATCCTGTCTAAATGAATAGCCAATCATATACTAGATTCCTCTAGCTCTGGGGCAGGTGAAAACAGCATGATCTAATGATTCCTCCTCCATACTACATAAAGGACAGGTCGGCTGGATAGCAAGACCCCTCCGAGAGAGAAGGCCACAGGTTGGGAGACAGTCCCACAGAAGCTTCCAAATAAAAAGCTGAACCCTGGGAATGATTGGCAGCCTCCAAATCCATGCAGCATCCTCCGACCGCTGGGGCTGGGGCCTGAACAACTTCATCAGATCTCTAGAGGGGGCCTTAGAGAGACAGGATCTTTGCCATAGCCTGGAATCAGATAACCGGCCAGGAGTAAGGGGTATCGAGAGAATCCGACGTGATAGATCTATACTAAAGAATCTCATCACCGAAGGGACATGCCAGGCAAGGGGATCAGAGGAAATCAAATCCTTCACCTTGAAACTGACAGGAGCATCAATGCTAATAAAAGTGGGCCATCGAGAAAGCGAAAGGTCAGAAATCCAGGTATCATGAATAACATCAATCGAAGATCCATCACCAATCATCCACGAAACATGATCCGAGATAGCCTGACCATACCGACAAACCTCCTTCCAAAAGGAGGAACATCCCCGAGGCGGAGAAATATACAAGACTGACGACCAGTCACCATACCTCGCTCGCATCAGAGAGCTCCACAAGCAATGCGGCTTAAGAAGGAATCTCGAAGCATGTCTGGCCAGAAGGGCATGATGTCTAATGATCAGGGACTGGATCCCGAGACCGCCCTCACTGATAGGCAGACATATACTGTCCTAGGATAGGAGGTGAATACCATGACCTTCGTGCATAGAACCCCACATAAAATCACGAAAATA
The DNA here is from genome assembly GCA_900491605.1 of Calamus simplicifolius. NCBI lineage: Eukaryota > Viridiplantae > Streptophyta > Magnoliopsida > Arecales > Arecaceae > Calamus > Calamus simplicifolius. The sequence goes on along the minus strand of UESW01005036.1, from coordinate 64,913 downwards.
TCGCTCAATCCTTCTCAAACAAGTAATCAGAATGACAGCATTCGATAAGAGATACAAGGGAATGGAAGACAGAACCGAACGAATAATGATAATCCTCGCCATCATCGAAAGGCCTGTGACCTGCCATCCCTCAATGCGCTAGCGAACATGCCTCTCAATCTCAGCATAATCAGAACAACAAGGTCGTCTCCCCGTAATAGGGATCCCCAAATACATCAGTCTATCAATCTGAGAAGTAATACCTGACAGATTTATAATGGCTTCCCTAGTTTTTCTAGAGGTCTTCGGGCTAAAACAAATGAAGGACTTCAGAAGATTAACCTTCTGGCCCGAAACCTGACAGTACTGCTAAATAATTGAGTGAAATGAAGCCGCATTAGCAATAGAAGCCTGCCCCAGAATGATACAATCATCCGCAAAAAGAAGATGAGAAACAAGGGGGCCCCACGACCCGGTCATAAATGGGACAATCCGCCTATCTAGCTGAGCCTGACATAAAGCACGGAAAAGGTCATCAGCTGCCAGAATAAACAGAAGAGGAGATAACGGACATCCCTGCCGGAGTCCCACAACAGAGCGAAAGAACTCAGTCGGGCTCCCATTGACGATCAGCGAAAAGGAAGGCCTTTGAATACAGGCCATAATCCATTCTATAAATAAACCATCAAACCCAAACTCCAGAAGAGAGTTCTGCAAGAAGGCCCAACTCAGTCTATCATAAGCACACTTTATATCAAGCTTCACAGCCATAAGACAATGACTGGCCGGAGCTCTCTGAAGACAATGCATAAATTCCTGAGCTATAAGAACATTGTCTAAAATAGAACGCCCTTTAACAAAAGCCCCCTGTTCGATAAAAATGAGACGAGGGATCACCAGACAAAGGCGGCGGGCTAAAAGACGGGTACAAACCTTATAGAGGGTAGTGCACAGACTAATGGGCCGAAAGTGCTGCGGGAGAGAAGCATCAATACGCTTGGGCACCAAAGTAATGAAGGTCTGGTTCCACTCTGAAGGAATGTGACGAGCTTGGAAAACATCCTGAATGGCCTGA
>UESW01005036.1:0-57285 GCA_900491605.1 Calamus simplicifolius | reverse complement strand
GCATTTGCTAGTTGGCACCACACATTGAAGCACAACAGAGCATTTTTTATATACTTCTAATATATCTGGGGGAGGCTCCTTCCTCCGATTTTCCATCAAAAAAAAAATTGAAGCACAACAGGGAGTAGATGGACCAACCTCAAGGCACTCCAAACAGACACATCTACAATTTGGCATACAGAACTCTAACCTAAGTTCAATTAAAGAGAGAGAAGCATTAAAGCTTCAAGCTTCCCTAACTATTAGGCTCCGTTAACCAACTCTCGATGGAAGGATTAGTGCTGGTTTGGCACCGCAACAGGGAAGCAATGAAATTCGGGAAAAGTAAGAGTGATACATCATTACAGAAACAAAACTTCAATCACTATAAAGCAACATATGAGCACTTGGGCTCTGAAACAAGATGCATAACACATCCTCTTATCCAGGGCATAAGAACTGATACAACGGTTGCACTCCGAAGTGCAGGACAATAAGGCAAGAGAAGATAGGGACAACACCATGAGGCCTGCATTCCATCCATGTGATCCCAACCAGAAGCAGCAGAACAAAAGCAGACAGATTCATGTTGAGCAAATCAACAGATTAAAACAAATGCATGACTGTTTTCTGCTAACTGAAAATGAGCAAATCAATAGATTAAAACAATTCTCAAGATCTATTTCATGACCTGCTAATATTACTTCCCATGGTTACAAGATGTTAACTCAGCTTCAAGAAGGCCAATCGCTTTATTGGATATCAAAGTCTAGAAAGCATAGTTTAAATGTACTGATTTCCCTTACCCAATGGATGATTTGTTGATGCTACGATAATATTAACTAAAACAAAACCATGTAGAACATGCTAAAATTTTCCCAAGCTCACATTTCTCCCCCTCTCTAAAGGGGAGGATGACTTCGAATAACTAAAGGAAAAATGGAAGAGCTGATTCATTCTCAAAACAAGGTACGGCTGGCATACATAAAACCAAAAATAGAAGAACAGATTGAAGACTACTTACTCAAGATTTCTAAGACACACTGCTCTGCATCAGCTGGAATCTCTCTGCCTAACCTTCAGAAGGCTGGAATACGTGTCAAAGCCCCTTCCCTAGATCCTTCCACTACAATTCAGAAAACTTTTTCATTAGATCAAACCGAATACAAAAGAGATCAAATCAATGCCGACGATTTGATCAGAGGTAAACCTAGCTTGGGGGATCAGAGAAGAATCTGGGGGGATCAGAGAAGGAGCCTGCCGATGGGGGTGGCATCTAGGGGGGAGACAGAACGCGGGCACGGCAGGAGGTAAACCTAGCTTCAGAACGCGGGAGGAACCTAGCATCGGGGGGGTATCAAAACGCTCGCGAGGGGGGGTATCAGAGGAGAGGAAACCTATGTCCCGTGCGATCGTGCCTGACCCGACTCTGATATTTATGGGCCGGGAATCGGCCCAGGGGTGGAAATGGCTATATAGCCATTTAAATGGTGATAAAGCTTGTAAAATATATTTTTATTTTATCACCATTTAAATTTTTTTATTTTATTTATAAAATATATATATTTTGGTGTTTAGCTTTTCACTCAAAATCCATCGTTCTTGGACTTTCAATTACTTAGTGTAACCCCCCCCCCCCCCCACCTCGCATTTTGAAGGATGGGGTGAGACTCAAATGCGAATCGTACGGTTTACATAAATGTTTCTCCTACGTTTCCAAATTTATTTATTTTATATTTTATATATTTTTTTCTTTTTATATATTAACATTTAACAACAAACAAAGATTTTTTATTTTTATTTATTCTTTTAAAAGTTATTATTTATAATAAAATAAAAAATAATTTTTATTAAATATTTCTTTAAAAATTAGAAAATAAAAATAAAACATATTTTTAAAAATAAAAAAAATTCCAAAATTAAAATACGATCTTAAAGCCGTTCATAGGTGTTGAGAGTTCCAAGGGACGTCTCTTAACACTCCCTTCCTCCAGGCAAGCAACGTGCCCATGTTTGATGGCCAATGACATCCCCTCTCCGTCCATGCGTAGCTTAGCAAATTCCAAAATCCCAATTCCAATGCTTCGTATATCCACTAATTACAATTTCTACGCATCTGTGTAATACTATAATTTTGTTTAACGTTATATAATATGTTAATAAGAGCAAATGCTGTAGAAAGATCGCTCATTAATTGTGGGGCCTGGAGGGTACGAGATTAGGTAACAACACGGTGATAAAGCTTTCACCGTGTTTGATGGAGAGGCAAGTAGAAAGAAAAAAAAATAGAAAGAAATAAAAGAAAAATAAAATTAAAAAAATGTTAGATTGCTAATTTTTTAAAAAAATTAAAGCGATTAAGAAGAAAATTTTAAAAATATTTTATTATTTTTTATTTTCATATTAATTCTTTTAAAAAAATATTAGACATGCAATTATTTATAATAAAAATTTTATTATTATTATAAATTATTAAATTTTTTTATTTTACTTTCTTTCTTCTCATTAAAAAAAAATTTAAAAGTATAAATTTGATGACGGAAGGGCAATACGTCACTAATTCGTTACTAATATAGTGACGGATCGCTCTTCTGTCACTAATTTTGTGACGGATTAGTGACGGAAGGGCAATATGTCACTAAATTAGTGATGGATGAAAAAATCCATCACTAAATTAGTGACGGAATGCTCTTTCATCACTAATTTGTTATGGATTAGTGACGGAAGGGCAATCCATCACTAAATTAGTGATGGATTTTCCATCCATCACTAATTTTGATGGATTAGTGATGAAAATAATTCGTCACTAATTAGTGACGATTGTTTTCTATCACTAATTTTTGACAGGATTAGTGACGAAAAAGCAATCCATCATCAAGTTAGTGATGGATTGCTCTTCCGTCACTAATTTATTATAGATTAGTGATGAAAGAAATATCCGTCATTAATTCGTCACTAATTTAGTGACAGATTGCTCTTCCATCACTAATTTGTTATGGATTAGTGACGGAAGGGAAATTCGTTACTAAATTAGTGATGGATTTCCCATCCATCATTAATTTTGATGGATTAGTGATGGAAAATAATTCATCACTAATTAGTGACGATTGTTTTCCATCACTAATTTGTGATGGATTAGAGACGAAAAAGTAATCCATCATCAAGTTAGTGACGGATTGCGCTTCCGTCACTAATTTGTTATGGATTAGTGACAGAAGGGCAATCCGTCACTAAATTAGTGACGGATGTGATAGTCCGTCACTAATTTAGTGACGTTTAGTGACGAAAAAACTAATCCATCATTGATTTTAATTTTTTGTCACTATTTTGTTACTAAACCGTCACAATTTAGTGACGAAAATTTCCATCACTAATTTTCGTCACTATTTTGACATTTTCTTGTAGTGAATTAGAGAATGCCCATTAATTGATCTAGCCAAATATAGATTTGAATCAAACTCAAATTTGCCTTATAACCGTATAATTTAGACCCAGATCAAATCCATCTTCTAGCATTTTAATTCAACCACATGTCCAAATCTAATTTTTAATCAACAAACTGCGCCCACCAAGATTTCAAATTAGATGGCACATCATAACTTTATCTATCGATACAATCAGAATAAAGGACAAATGAAAGATAGTTTTGATTTGTTTAAAGATTTTGCCCCCTTTCATTTGGTTGCTCGATATGTCCCATGCATTGCACCGATGGTGTTTGGTAAGTTCTTTTTTTGATCATATATTTATTTTAAATATATCATGGCATAGAAAAATTTTAATTAAATATCATTCAATTTAAATAATTTTAAATTTAAATTTAGAAAGATATGAGATCATTATCAAAAAAATAAAAATAAGATAAATAGATCGGATAAAAAGTACTTTTTATTTTTTTAAAAAATAGTTGATTTAGAACATTAGATTAAAAATTTTTAAAAGAAGTGATATTATACTTAAAAAAAGGTATAATCTAGATGAAATAAAACCTTAACCGTCATATCTAGTAAGAAATTAAGATAAAATTTTAATGGCTAAACTATAGTATTAACCCTTGAACTTATAAGATTAAGATAAAATTTGTTTTCCGTCTTGTTTCAAAAACTAGCGGTTTAAACTAGTAGCCCCGTTTGTACGCTGTTGGTTTTGTTTTGCATCTGGTTTCAAAAACCTCTAGTTTAAAGGATGTTTTGGGTTTGAAGGACGTTTTGCCATAGAAATTTTTCTAAGCCTCAATCGAAACAATAGGGAATAAATGACATTCGTATAATTGATTTCATGCAGACCATCGGTATTGTTTGCTATGTAAGTATATAACAGTCCGAATTCCAATTTTTTAAATAAATTTTTTTATTAAATTTGCATTGGTTAGTTGTCATGAAGAGGGACATTCAAATTTTTTATTTTTATACGTTAAGGTTACCTAATCGTACCACATGTCATTGTACAATAGGCCTATATCAATCCATGCTCCATTCTTAGAAACGCATGCCACCAAATGATGTCTATCCATTTTTTGAAACGATAGGCTCGACTAATATCTTAAAAAAAAATTTCTTTGAACAAACGAAACTAGATGCGTCTACTTATTTATTTTTTTAAACGATAGAATCAATCAGTATCTTTAAAAATTAATTTTTAGAAAAAAAAAAACAACTTGAAAACCCATCGCATACATCGCGTGATAGTCGGATATTGCCCATGATTATCCCTTCTCTTAAATCAGAGGCACAATGTTTTGAACAAAACAAAACCGGCTCAAATTCTAGGGGCTACCTGAAACCATTTCGCAAACCCATCGCATGTATCTCAAAACCAGAGGCTTAACCCGAAACCACTTGGCAAACCCATTGCATGTATCTCAAAACCAGAGGCTCAAATTCGAGGGGCTATCAGAAACCACTTCATAAACTACTTCGCAAATCGATGGCATATATCTCAAAACCAAAGGCTCAAATTCGAGGGGCTATCCGAATCCACTTCGCAAACCCTGTATCTCAAAACTAGAGGCTACTTCGCAAACCCTGTATCTCAAAGCTAGAGGCTCAAATTCGAGGGGCTACCTGAAACTACTTTGCAAACCCATCGCATGTATCTCAAAACCAAAGGCTTAAATTCGAGGGGCTATCCGAAACCACTTCGCAAACCCATGGCATGTATCGGGTGAGTACATCACTCACCGAATATGCCCATATAAATTTACTCTCGGATGCAAGGTTGTCTCAAAGACTCGAAATTACCACGGCTAGAGGAATGTAAAATCTCATTCCAATTTTATATATACAGTAAGTTTTGTTGTGAATTCTAATTTTTAATTGTCGCGGACTCGGTTATTGATTAAACACTAGATTGTTGGTGTGTTACTGGTTTCATTGCATGGTCCGACCTTTGATTTCGTGTCTTGCTTTTTGAAATTTGAGGAGCCAATATGCACATTTTGGAAAACTATATATATGGAGATTTTGAAATTTAAAATTTGAGTAGCCTATATTCTGGATTATTTAGTTGTTTGAAAGTTGAGGGATTTGGAAAAGAGAAGAAAAGCCTGAGATGCGCTATAGGATTTTTTTTTCCGCCCTTGCAATCAAGCAAAACACCTATTCTCTCTTTTAGCTCTTTGTTTTGATCGGTGTATAGTTTTATTAAACTTTAAATCTTCATTCGGCGAGGTGCAGATCTCTGCTTTCCCATCAATTTTGCGAATGATGATATAATTCTAGTTGCAGAGATTCTCGGTATATTATATTAGGGTTATGTTGATCAATATTTATTTATATTTTAAGGGTTTCTTTTATATTTATTTTTTTCCATAAAGTACTACTTTGTGAATCTCTTAGATGAAGATAGTGATGGATGGATGTCTTCATGTTGTTTTATTTTTCTGTTATCTGATATAGCTTCTTGCTTTTTTTTTGTTATGAAATCTATTAAAAAGAATTTTCAATTATGTCAATCGTTAGGAAGCGGTAGCTTATTTATTGGATTATAAGGACATAGTTTTATTTTCTAACTCTAATTCCAACCTTCATCTCATTTTTTTCAGGTTAATATTTTTGAAATTTTGGATTATCCTATGGAAATTGGAAAGGCGAGCCCCCATTTTATGTGCTGGCACTGCCAAGAAAAGCTATAAGATGAGGCCCAGAGTTTGATCCCAAATGGAAAGGCGAGCCCCCATTTTTATCTGATATACCATTCCCAACACACGCATCGGCAAGCATGCAAGGATCTCTACTATGGCATCCGCCCGCCGGCCGGCGATTCTGGGGCGCCTTATTCGTCAACAGACTTTCTTCTTGCGTTGGAGCCATCTTTCTGGGTTGCCATGCCTTATATAATGAGGTTTGGCCTTGGGGGGAGGTTTCGAACTCGTTTTCTGATGTCAGAGTTAGAAACAAATTAAGACTCCATTAATGACTCAGTTGGAGATGGTCATAATGGGACAAAGTCCGGCTTAAGCCAAAACTGACATTTACTGGTTTTGTAACCGATGCGCAGCGCGATCCATGTTTTGTTTCGGTTCAAAGTCATAACAGGCCTGTAAATGCCAGCAATATATAGTTTATTTTTTTAAGATCATATATTAAAGATAGACATGAATAACGGATCAAATAACATCTTCTTATATATATACATGTTGCGCAGCGCGTTCAAAGAAGTGATAGCAGGCTTGTAATTTGATTAAGATAAGGACGCCAGCAATCGCTTCCCAGTTGATAGATTATTTTTTAAGATCGTATATTAAAGATTGACCTTTTGTTCGCTTTGTAGTTACCAAGGTGCACTTTGATATCTAAGAAGACATGCACTAGTCTACTTGAGTAGGCATAAGGTACATACCAACATATATTAACAAGCTCTTTCTCAATCGAAGTCACTCGCACATATCATTTTATTTCTTCATGAATGACTTTCATCAATAGAAGTAGGAGCCTTGTAATTTTGATTTAGTAGGGTTCATCAATGGAAGCTCTAATGTAATTACTAATGGGTACTATTTTTTCAGAGCTGATTAGCTAAATTAATATTACAAGGGTTTTTTTTGGTGCTTATATCCATATAAACATTTGAAATTGTATGGAATCATTACAAATCACTTCCCAATATCTATTGCTTCCTTCAATGCTTGCTGTTAACGAGGTAAGAATATGACGAAGAGACCCCCTCGGCCTCGAGCCTTTAGAGCTCCCCTCGGCCTTGAGCCTTCGAAGCTCCCCTCTTCGGAGCTCCCCTCGGCCTCGAGCTTCCGGAGCTCCCCTCGGCCTTAGACCTTCGAAGCTCCCCTCGGTCTCAAGCCTTCAGAGCTCCCGTCGGCCTCGGATCTTCAAAGCTCCCCTCGGCCTCAAGCCTTTGGAACTTCCCTCAGCCTTGAGCCTCCACGGAGCTCCCCTCCACGTGGTCCACTAGCCTTCTGCAACTACCACGTGAACCACTAACTCCCTACAACTGTGCATGATGGGACGTCTCAAATGTGACCAGGCCCACTATCGACTGTATGGCCACCACTTCCTGAAAGTGGGTAAAAAGGAAACTTTTGAATAGGTACAAGTACTAGGACAAGAAACGAAGGAGGGGATCGAGAGAAAACACAAGGCAACTCTCATACGTGTCTCTTGTCTATGATTCACTACTATTCTCCAAAGCACTAACTTGAGCATCGGAGGATTCCCATCGAAGCCATCGATCCCTGGGAACCTTCTTGTAGGATTCCCATCGAAGAGGTGAGACCAGGAGCTTCTTCGTCACTTGGCATTTGGAAGATGTGTTTTAGCAGCAATAGATTGGCACGCCAGGAAGGAGGGGAGAGTGGCTGGCATAGAGAAAGAGAGCAAGGAGATGGAGGATCTCAAAACCACTAGCTGCAAGCCTCTACCTTTCTTTACAACTCAAGAAGATGGTGGTGATGCGCACATAAGAGGTTTTGGCCAACTGCGCTGGGGGTATCATCAGGAGCTGGAGCAGCAAGAAGCTGGCCTTCTGGCTCCTCCAGTCTCTTTCTCTGCTCCACAATCATCACCACGGCAAGGTGACCGATCGATGCCCTTGCCTTGCAAGTTCACTCACTGGTGGCGATGGTTCAACTTCTACAACAGCAAGCGGTGGTCTCATAGCAAGGTCCCCAGCAACCTTCGTCGGGCGCAGGGGTTACTCCACCAAGTCAACAGTCCACTCATGGGAGAGCTTCCCATAGGGAAGCTTCTTGCCAACACACCTTTCCCGACCATCACCACCGGTAGGCCCCCAAATGGCCTCGGTCTTCTTTCCATCATTCTAATGATTCTCGCAGGCAGCGGCTGGGGAAGGAAACCAAGCGAGGACATCATCATCGGCGCTATCCTTCCTTGTCTTTGGGATCTTCGCGAGAAGAGTCTTTCAACGGATGTGTCATTCGCCAAACCTAGTGGCATCTCGAGGAGTACATCAGTGGCTGAAGGAGCTCAGCCGCAGAGTTACCAATCCATTGGAGGCAGATTACGATAGAACCAACTGTAACCTAGAGGGAGAAGAGGATCGCATCCGCTCGGACTTAGCCCTCTTCCCTCCCATAGGGGTCAACGAGGCAGTGCGACGGTGCTTTGCACCTCTCCTTCCGCTCGAATCGCCATAGTCGATTGCGAGTGCACCTCTCATTTGAGCTCCAACTCATATCTAATCAATGCTAATAATAGAACAATCAATTACATCTCTGTAAAGACATTCGAACATGAAAGAGGAGATGTCACACTTGCTTAAAGGGTCAACTCGACTTAGCTCGGCATTATATAGAGCCTCTTCAGTCAAAAGGGCATCGATGGGGACCACTTTGTTACTATATAGAACATCAAAGTCCCCCTTCTCTGCTCTTGATAGCGTTGAACGTTGGTTTGGATCCGAGGGGAGAGACCCCCATTGACGAGGAAAGTTGAACGCATCGTTCCATTCAACAATAAAAAATCGCAACTTCCATCCTTTAACAAAAGTCGAAACCTTTGAAAACCTCTTAAAATTCTTTCATGGCCCGATATAGTGCCAAGAAGACTCTTTGAAGGATGTGAGGTTATGGCAAGCCCGAAACAGAGGAACTGTCACTGTGATCCCGTTTATGAGCACAAGAAAATAAACCCGATGATAAACACCAGCTATTTGGCGTAATCATCGTTGGACAAACCCCATAATATTTTATTATATTGCTCACTAGCAGGTTAAGGGGAAAACGAAGCCCAACCTTGAAGCTTTCTTCATAAAAGAATACCCCCGACTCCAACTGATCAAACACCCTCTATCTAGGACCAGGAAATCGCATTTGAATGTCGCTGGTAAATCTATATTCTCAGCAGATCCTTTCTAGATCTATAGTTGTCATCGAATTAATGGGGCATCCCTTGTCTCCAATATCAGAAGAAACATCGGCCATGTTTGATTCTAAGATGAGAATTTTTGAAGGAAGAAGATAGAGAGAAAACGCAACAGAAGGTAACCCACCGCTCACCTCTCGCTTCTATTTAAACCATTTCAACAAGATGAAGATCCCCATGCACTACCAAATCTTGGGCTTGCCATGCGCCATTCCATGGCCAGTAGCTGAAGGTGAGGGGTTTTCCTCCTCGTGCGATGAGAAGAAATGATGAAATGATGACCTGGCATTTATGAGAGCCTCAAAGCATGCCTCCACATGTTCGAATTTCTTTAATCAGATAAAGCCATCCAAAATTCTACTCCCTATGCCCGAGCCTACGCTTCGGACTTGGGAGTGGAGGGCATGTGATGAGGGATAAATTGTCATCACACTGATGCTCACGCACATGACAAAAAGGGTCAAGACTACTTTTGATTTTCAATCAGACAGCTGTCATTCTGGAAAATAGCAGATTTGATATACCTCGGCAAGGCTGAGCCATCCCGAACCAAGTCACCCTCAGATTAAATCACTCCGAGCCATTTCTTTTGCCCCAACAAAGCCAAGCTATCCTCTTATCTCGGTCAGACCAAGATATTCATATGCCTCGGTAGAGCTGAAGCATTCTATTCTCATATACTCAACGACACCAAAATATTTTATGCCTTGGCCAAAGTTTCTACTTTGGCCAGACCAAACCGCTCTTATACCTCAAATGCCTCGGTGGAGTCGAACTATTTTTGTACTTTAGCTAGGCCGAAGGGCCCCCGAACCTTTGTGGAACCAAGCATGGGAGAATTCAAATTTATGGTAGTTTGACAAAATTCTAGCCGCATAGGCCCCCAACGACCTCGAGCGAAAAATTATGCTAGTGATATCGGAAATGACCTAGAACCTATAAAGTCACTGAATCTCAAATCATCAGCCAGGTTCTTTAACAATTTATTCTCTAACTAACTAGATATTGCTACTACCGGCCTCATAACAAACTCTATTCGAATCTGATTCGAATCTGAATAATTTTGGACCCCCTATGACACATCCAAGGAATCAGGTGATCGCCTATATATACCCTTGTCCTAAAGCTCATGTACATTGACATAGACACTCTAACTAAGAATCCCATTAAAGCTCAAGCAAAGCTCAGAGCTCTTGAGAGCCTATTTTTTTTAGGGACTCTTCTGCGAGAGTCTTCTCTTAACATTTGCTTGCTGTGAATCTTACTTACTTGGGCATCGAAGGGTCTTCTGCAGAGAGCCATCCTAGACACTCTTTGCGTGAGGAATGTCTTGCAGGTTTCACTCGGGCAAAAGATCAGTATCCAGATCTAGAGTCGAACTGCACCCGAGTTGGAGAGCAGATTTTCGCAGCAACAAGGGACAAATGAAAGATATTTTTGATTTGTTTAAAGATTTGTCCCCTACCATTTGGATGCTCGATGTGTCCCATGCATTGCACCGATGGTGTTTGGTCAGTTCTTTTTTGATCATATATTTATTTTAAATATATCATGGCATAGAAAAATTTTAAATAAATATCATTCAATTTAAATAATTTTAAATTTAAATTAGAAAGATATGAGATCATTATCAAAGAAATAAAAATAAGATAAATGGATCGGATAAAAAGTACTTTTTATTATTTTAAAAAGTAGTTGAATTAGAACATTAGATTAAAATTTTTAAAAGAAGTGAAATTCTACTTAAAAAAGGTATAATCTAGATGAAAGAGAACCTTAACTGTCATATCTAATAAGAAGATTAAGATAAAATTTTAATTTTTCTTGAAGAAGCTAAGAATAGAGTTTTATTTCATTTAGATAACATTTAAAAAGTTTTATTGCTTGAAAATTATATTTTTTTTATAGAATATTTTTGTTTTAAATTCTATTTTTAATATAAAATTTTAACTTATTTTTAAAAAATCTTGTTTATTTAATAGACACATTGTACTTATGCTATTATTACTTTTATGATCAATTTAATATTATAAAAATTCAAAATAAAAAATAATAAGTTTAATATTTAAATTAAATAATAATTCATGAGCTATGTCAACTTGATCAACCATAAACCATGGGTAGTCTCTTGATAAATAGAAGAAGATAATTATAATTCCAATCTTTGAATTTTTTATCATATTGTTGTATATTTTAGATTAATCCAAAATAGTATATCATAATAAAAGAGAAGAAGTCCTATGGCATGTATATAAAACCTATGATCTGACAACCAAAATAAGTGATTTTTAAACATTTTGGTTTCTAACATATCATCATGCAATAGGCGTATATCAAACCATCTAGAATCAAATACATCAACCTCAATAAAGAGATTCTCTGTTATTAGAAACGCATGCCACCAAATGATCTTGTAACAATAGGCTTAATCAATATCTTAAAAAAAAATCTTTAAACAAAACAAAATTAAAGGCGTTCAAACATGGCTATCAGAAATAACTTAGAAAACCTACTGCACATAAGGCGTGACAACGCACACAACGCGTCAAAGCCCCCACGATGTCTATCCATTTTTTGAAACGATAGAAGCAACTTCCAAAAAACCCACCGCATAAATCGCGTGACAGCCAAACAACTCTTAAAACTCATAGCACACAACGCAGCCGAATATCACCGAATATGGCCATATTAATGTCTATCTATTGTTTAAAAACCGATTGCACACAACGCGTGACAATCGAATTATCGAATATCACCGAATATGCCCATAATTAATGGCTATCTATTTTCTGAAACGATAGACTTAACTAATATCTTAATAAAAATCTTTGAAAAAAAAAAAACAAAACTAGAGGCGTCCAAATGGGACTACCGGAAACAACTTCGAAAATCCACCGCACACAATGCGTGACAGCCGAATATGCCCATGATATCTATCTCAACCAATATCCTAAAAAAAATCTTTAAAAAGATAAAACCAGAGGTGTTCAAATGAGGCTACGACAAACAACTTCAAAAACCCACCGTATACATCGTGTAAATTGCTCTCAGACCATATCCGAAGCAAGGGTTTCACAAAGAGTCAAAATCACCGCTGGACAAGAAGGGCAAGATGAAGGTAAAAAAAACAACAGGGTGACAGCCGGATATCGCCGAATATTTTTTTAAAAAAAATCTTTAAAAAAAATAATAAAACTAGAGGCGTCCAAACGAGGTGTGCATCCAAAACGAGGCATCGCACACAACGCGTGATATTAATATCTTTAAAAAAAAAATCTTTAGAAAAATAAAACCCACCGCACACAGTATGCGTGATAGCCGAATATGCCCATGATTCTAACAATATCCTAAAAAAAATCTTTAAAAGGCCAAAATGACCAACCGCTGCATCGTGTGATAGTCGGATATCGTCCGAATACTATGCCGATATAAATTTGCTCTCAGACCATGTCCGAATGCAAGGTTTTCACAAAGAGTGGAAATCACCGCTGGACAAGAAGGGCAAGAAGAAGGTAAAAATCTCATTATTTCGTGTTCTGTCGTGCCTTGTTTTAATTCTATTAAGTTCTGATGTGAAATCTGATTCGAAATCTTCATGGTCTCTATTTTGTTGATAGATTCCGGATGGGTTGTGGTGTGATATTGGTTGCATTGCATGGTCCGATCTTGGTTTTGGTTTGATTTTGTATCTTACTTTTTTTGAAATTTGAGGAGTCTAGATCCATATTTTGGAAAACTATATAGAGATTTTGAAATTGGAAAATTGAGTATAGCCTCTATTCCGGAACATTTAGTTGTTTGAAAGTGAAGGGATTTCGAAAAGAGATGAAAAGTCTGAGATGCGCTATAGGATTTTTTTTTCCCGCTGCCTTGCAGTCAAGTAAAACGCCTTTATCCTCTCCTTTTGTTCTTTGTTTTGATCGGTACATTTAGATATCTCTGTTTCTCCATCAATTTTGCAGATGATGAGATAATTCTGGTTGCAGAGATTCTTCAGTATATGATATTAGGGTTTACTAATATGTTGATCTATATTTATTTCTTGTCCTAATTCTATTCCACCAAAAAAAACTTCGTTCCTTTTCATTTTCAATGCATACCTTGTTGTGTAACTATTTTAAGGGTTTCTTTTGTGTTTTATTTTTTCTCCATCATGTGCTACTTTGGGAATCTCTTAGATGAAGATAGTGAAGGATGGATGTCTTCAACCATACCTGAAATCTCTTGTTCTTTCATTTTTTCATCAGCTTATTTTTTTTTTTTTTTTTGCGTAATGAAATCAAAGAAAAGATTTTTCAGTTATGACAATTGTTTGGAAGCAGTAGCTTATCTATTGGATTATAATGACATAGTTTCATTTTCTAACTCTAATTCCAACCTTCATCTCATATTTTCAGGTTAATTTTTGAAAATTTTGGAGCTAGCCTATGGAAAGGTGAGCCTCCATTTTTAGGTGCTGGCACTATCAAGATGAGGCTCAGAGTTCGATCCCAAAGGCATCCATCAATACGTAGTGGTCGAATCCAAATTGTTATGCGAAGGTACGCCAACTTTGATGATGATTTAATTATTTCTTTTTGAAAAGAAAACTCTGCTGCATCTTGGTCATGACGTGGCAACGATGACCTCTGTTTCAGATAATGACGGTGGTTGGTGAGATCTTCTATGATTATGGATATAGACCTGATCAAGCGCCAGAATGGGAACGGAGACCGGAAGGATCAAAATGAGATCATTCAGTGGTCTCCCATGGCCGGGCACATAAAGTTGCTTGATATTTTTGAGTCGAGATTATCTAAAATATTGTCAATGATGGATGATAAATATTATAGAGACGCTTGTGAAACAATATTTTTTTTACCACGAGGGGGTATGCCGCTTGGACGCCCATAGTTTTGATTTGTTTAAAGATTTTGCTCCCTTCCATTTAGATGTTTAAAGATTTTGCTCCTTCCATTTAGATGCATATGTGCACCGATGGTGTTTGGTAAATTTTTTTGATCATATATTTATTTTAAATATATCATGGCATAGAAAAATTTTAATTAAATATCATTCAATTTAAATAATTTTAAATTTAAATTTAGAAAGATATGATCAGATCATTATCAAAGAAATACAAAGAAGATATATAATGGAATGGATAAAAAGTATTTTTTATTTTTTAAAACGTTCAAACAGGGTGACCAAGAACCCGCCGCATACATTGGGTGACAGCCGGATATCGCCAAATATTCTCAGATGAGTTGTAATTTTAGAAAACGATATCCGGATATCGCCAAATATTCCGGATATCTACCCATTTTTTTCTACAATAGGCTCAACCCATAAAATAAAACTAGAGGCATCCGAACGAGGTGCATCCAAAACGATATACTCAAACCAATATCTATCCATTTTTCTGAAACAGTAGGCTCAACCAATATCCATTGCATACATCGCGTGACAGCCGGATATCAATATCTTTAAAAAGAAAATAAAACTAGAGGCGTCCGAACGAGGTGCATCCAAAACGAGGCATCGCACACAACGCGTGATATCAATATCTTAAAAAAAAATCTTTGAAAAAAACAAAACTAGAGGTGTTCAAATGAAGCTACCTCTAAACCATATGAAATCAATCCATATGAAATCAAATATTTTTTGAAACGATAGGCTGGACTAATATCTTTAAAAAAAAAAAAAACTTTCAACAAACAAAACTAGAGGCATCTATTTATTTATTTTTTAAAACAATAGACTGAATTAATATCTTTCAAAAAAACTAGAAAAAAAAAACAATTTGAAAACCCATCGCATACATCACGTGATAGTCGGATATTGCCCATGATGTTTAACCCTTCTCTTAAATCAGAGGCACAATGTTTGAACAAAACAAAACTAGAGGCTCAGATTCGAGGGGCTACTCGAAACCACTTCTCAAACCCATCTCATGTATCGCGAGGGGAGCTGTACCACTTCGTAAACCCATCACCGAATATGCCCATATAAATTTACTCTCGGATGCAAGGTTGTCTCAAAGACTCGAAATTACCGCTGAAGAAGAACGGCAAGAGGAATGTAAAAATCTCATTCCAAATTTATATATACAATAAGTTTTATTGATTAAACACTAGATTGTTGGTCGACCTTCTTTGATTTCGTCTCTTGCTTTTTGAAATTTGAGGAGACAATATGCACGTTTTGGAAAACTATATGGAGATTTTGAAATTTGAAATTTGAGTAGCCTATATTCCGGATTATTTAGTTGTTTGAAAGTCAAGGGATTTGGAAAAGAGAAAAAAAGTCTGAGATGTGCTTTGGGTTTTTAAGGGTTTCTTTTATGAATCTCTTAGATGAAAGTAGTGAAGGATGGATGTCTTCAACCGTATCTGAAAATCTCTTCTGTTGTTTTATTTTTTTGTTATCAAATATAGCTTCTTGCTTTTTTTTATGAAATATATTAAAAAGAATTTTCAATTATGCCAATCGTTTGGAAGCGGTAGCTTATTTATTGGATTATAATGACAGTTTTATTTTCTAACTCTAATTCCAACCTTCATCTCATCTTTTTTCAGGTTAATATTTTTGAAAATTTTGGGGCTATCATATGAAAATTGGAAAGGTGAGCCCCCATTTTTATGTGCGGGCACCATCGTGAATAGCTACAAGATGAGGCTCAGAGTTCGATCCCAAATGGAATCCATCTTGATAGGTAAGTTTTGGTATCCAACAAGGGCTTTATTGTGGTTTTATCTATTGTGCCAGTAAAGCTGGGAATTGACTCATTTACCATCTTTTCATGCTTGAAGTTTATGACTTGTTTTAGTTGGTAACCATTCAATTGAGTTGAATTTGATACAGTATGTGCCCTCCTTCTGTTGACTGTCATGATCTGAATTAGAATATGGATAAATGGTAGCAATGGATGCTGAGGCTGCCAACTGGTTTGAGTTAGTAATGCCTTTCGGTGTTCATACAAGATATCTGAGTTTGAGTCGTCTTTCTTTTACCTCAATTCATGCTTTTAACGAATTATTGGTAGATGCTGCTGATCTCAAAGAAAAAAAGGAAAAGAAAACAGAAGCCATAATGGATGCTATGGCAAAGAAAGTAATACAATGAGTTGGGATATTTAGTTGTAACTTGAAATTTTCTCTTAGGACTTTGGCACTAAATTTTTACTGCCCCCACTGCATGGGATATAATGGGTATAGATAGTGAACAAGTAAACTATCCACAATTAGGCTTAGAATAATATTACAGAAACTATTTAACTTAATTTGGACGACTTTACTCATACATGTGATATCTTTTAATCTGTTTTGAGCGTCCAGAATTATTTCACACAAATTAAATGCTAGCATATGTCAATTTCTTGTATATGTTTGCATAAATATGTATTGATTTAAGTCAATAGTAGTTGATAAATTAGCTTTTATGATCGATAGATAATGCCACCTTAGAGATCACCTCTTCCACACCATTAGCGCTAGGTTTGAGCTCAGTTGACATCTCCTTCAGCCCATGAAGCACTGCTCCTAATCTCTGAAACAATTCTTTCATCCTTAAGGAGTAATAACAATGATTGCCCAAACTCCTTAGCTGCAGCAATCTCCTCCTTCGGGGTCCAAAGACTTTGACATTTGCTCATCTAGCTCAAAAATAATAAAAAATAAAAATAAAATAAAAAAGGTTTGCTAATTGATTTGTTATCATGCAGAATTAGCAAGAATCGACATGTATGAAGTGTGTCAAGTGTCCAGCATGTCAAAAAAAAAATTTGTGATGTTTGGGAAGCTCTTGTTTTAACACATTATGAATATAATTATGAATATAATTATTGTTTATATACTCTAATGATCCTAGATAAAGGCAATTATGTTTTTCTTACCACACTGAGTATAGAAGCAATATTTTTTTTTCTTCTTTTATTTGGTCCTACAAATGGTAATAGATAGCTCCTTAGTCAATTGTGTTAAGAATTATGGCAGGTCCCAACATTTCAAATATTTGAATAGCCTGCTCTTTAGTCAATTGTGTTAAGAATTATGGTGGGTCCCAACATTTCAAAATTTTGAACAGGCCTGTGATGTGCTCCTTTCAATTGTCCCAATGGAACTATTTGTGTGACATGGATTTATGTTAGTTTAAACCTTATGCTTTCATCGATAATGGAGCGAAACAAAGTTGTGTTGGATGGTATTCGCGCTTGCAACCTTTATATAACAGAACAAGAAGAAATTAGTTATAAATTCCGATGCAAATTCCTTGACATGTAGAGAAAAAAAGATAAATAAAAAGAAACCATGCATCTAAAACTCAGCTGGAGAGAAGAAATTGGTTATAAACTCTGATGCAAATTTCTTGAATCAATTCCATAGAAATCAATTCGATATTCAGACTATATCTATTCTGTGAAATAGCATTAGGTAAAATCATTTCTTGGAGAGGATTTCAATGTGGATGCTGTTGACCTTCCATTTTCCTTTGTATTCCGGGAAAAGTCTTTTCGAGCCCGGCATGGCACGGTTTAATGGGCCATGTCGGCACGCCCGGTACTATAGCAGTATCGGGCTGTGCTAGGCACGACACGTTTCATATCGGCCGTGCTAGCCCATGGGCAGCATGGCCCAGTGCCTACCTCTAGTTTGTTGGTGGCTTATCCTATTGTATGGTGTTGATTTTAATACGGCCTTGTTTTTGTTAGATATTCCTTCTGTGTATTATGTCGCGACACCCCCACCACCTCCTATGGCTCTTAGGGGTTTGCCTTTTGTTGCTCATCTAGCAGTGCCCCCTGCAATGTTTTTCTTGGCAATGGATCCTCAGCGTGCAATGTTACTGAAACATATAAATTACTACTTCAGGTGATTCTCTAGTCCATAAGTGTAATCTTTCCAGTGACTAATGGAAGGTTTGTTAACCTAGTATTTCTTTTTTTTTAGTGGAAGGTTTGTTAAGCTAGTATTTTTTTTTTTTTTCTTTTCCGTCCAGTTCTAAATATTTGTGCAAGGATATTTACTTGTAGGGGTGGGTTCCTATATCCTTAATTGTTGGGTTCAACAAAGTGAGTTATTTTTGAACACTTACTCGTCCCCCCTATCATTTGTATATGGATTAGTTTCTATTTGTGGCAAGTGCTATAGTTTATTAGTCGATGCTTGCTTTCTGCATATTTTAGTATGCGTGTCCATTTACTAGGTAGTAGTCTTTTTCAAGCTTACCATCATAACTAATCTGATGAGGGATGGTGTCCGCACCATAATCTTTTCATTTTTGTGTAATGTATGGATATGTATATTTATATTCTACCATGCATGATCTAGAGATGAATCAGGCTTGCATGTATTTAAATAAGGAGCATGAGTAGGTTTGTTTTAGAAAAAGACGAGTGAGAAGAAACGGATAGAGCAAACAGAGGCCTAGCTTGGAAAAATGACTTTTGGAGCAAACACCGGTATCTGCTTCAGATGGCTTTGACTGACTCCACCTTTGCTTAGATTAATTGACTCTCTCTCCCTTGATGAGTTCTTCTGGCTTGTTGAACTTGAAGACTTCTCATTATACGCATATATGATAGATTGCTAACGACAACATGGCTTATATGCAGCGGCAAATTAGTGCATAAGGAACTTGCATATGTTTGTTACTGCCCAAGCGAAATTTGCATGTGCTTGTCCTTAAGATTCATCACCTCTATCCTTTGTTCTCTTGGATTCTATATCCGTTGGTCATTGTTAGGGGTATCCTTCTTCTATACAGCTATTCATAAGCTTGGATATTTAGTTGTACCGTGAATATTTTTCTTAGGACTTTAGGACTAAATTTTTGCTGCCCCCACTGCATGGGATATATAATGGGTGTAGATAAATTGAAGATTTGGGCATTAGCTATAATGTTTCAGAGACAATTTTTTCATAAGAGCCCCATGCAAGCAATTGTCCACACTCAGGCTTAGAATAATACTACAGAAACAATTTAACTTAATCTAGACAACTTTATTCAGTGTGATATCTTTTCATCTATTTGAGTTTCTAGAAGTATTTTATACAAATTAGTTGCTAGCATATGTAATTTTCTTGTATATGTTTGTGTAAATTTAGTATGTTTTGATTTATGTCTATAGTAGTTAATAAATTGTTTTAATGATCGACAGATATTGCCATCTCGGATGTCACCTCTTCCACCTTTGGTGTCTTGTGTTGAGGGTCATCTGAACCCTAGGTGCCATTTTCTTTAGCAAACCATTTCTTTCGTTAGTTCAGGTGGCAGGTGGGAGGTTTCGAAGATGGATTCTTGCAGAGATGGATTCCGAGATCCTTGTCCTCAAGGAGTGAAAACAGTAATTGCCCAAACTCCTCAGCTGCAGCAACCTCCTTCAGGGTCCAAACACTTTGACATTTGCTCCTCTAGCTCAAAAAAAAAAGGACTAAAAGGTTTGCTAATTGATTTGTATCATGCAGAATTGCCAAAAATTAACATGTATGAAGTGTGTCAAGTGTCCAACATGTTAAAAAAAAAAAAAATTGTAATGTTTGGGAAACTCTTGTTTTAACACATTATGAATATAGTTATTCATATATTTATTCTTTATATACTCTAATGATCCTAGATAAAGGCAATTATGTTCTTTTTACCAGGCTGAATATAAAAGCAATAATTTTTTTTTCTTTTATTTGGTGCCACAAATGGTAATAGATAGCTCTTTAGTCAATTGTGTTAAGAATTGTGGCAGGTCCCAACATTTCAAATATTTGAATAGACCTTTGATGTGCTCCTTTCAATTATCCCAGTGGAACTATTTGTGTGACATGAATTTGTGTTAGCAGAAACCTTATGCTTTCATCGATAATGGAGCGAAACAAACTTGTGTTGGATGGTATTCGCACTTGCAACCTTTATATAATATAACAAGAAGAAATTGGTTATAAACTTGATGCAAATTTCCTTGACATGTAGAGAAAAAAGATAAATAAAAATAAACCATGCATCTAAAACTCAGCTAAGAGAAGAAATTGGTTATAAACTATGATGCAAATTTCTTGAATCAATTCCATAGAAATCAATTCGATATTCATACTATATCTATTCTGTGAAATAGCATTAGGTAAAATCATTTCTAAGAGAGGATTTCAATGTGGATGTTGTTGACCTTCCTTTTTCCTTTGTATTCAGTTAATGTTGGGTTTCGGTCATGCAGCGGAAGGCTGGATTTCAAAAAAAAATTAACCTTGAAACCCTAATCAACCGAAATCTTAGACCCAAGACTCCTTGATTATAACAATTAATTAGTCATAAAATGTAACATATATGTAGAGGAACATACCTTAGTACTTGGTGAAGAAAGAAGGAAGCCAGTTATCCAATCTTTTTCCGTAGGCGCCCAAGTGTTCGCCCTCCAATGGTGATCCACACGATAATTGGATCAAAGATATGCTCACGAACTTGAATTAAACCTCTTTTTGGCTTCTTGACTTCTTGGCTTGGTTCTTAGGACCCTTTTTACCCTTTTCTTAAGCCTAATAAAACTTGTATAGGCTAAGAAAAGAGTTGTCCTAAATTGACTAAGGCTTGTAGGAAGGGGAGAGGGAGAGAGAAGACTCTTGTCTTAACAAAGATTACTAAAAATTATCCGATGCTATCCCATATGTGCCACCCCCTTTAAATAGTGAATGGAGAGACGTCAAATGAAGGGATACAACCCATTCCACGTCCTTCTGAAAGGATATAAATTTTTTTAAATTCATTTCAATTTGAATCAAGGGACACATCGTTATAATTTTCTGCACCTTTCTTCCTACGCGCACCACACCTGATGGGATGCTTTTGGCATCCCATCTTAAATCAGATAGCCTCTTATTTTGATATGTGTCAAGATAAGGTTCTTCATGTTTATATAACTCTTAAATCCCCAAAAGATATGCCTTCTAGTGCCTTAAATCAGAAGGACTTTTAGATGCCTCTTGAAAATTCTGCATGCGCACAATTTTCCTTTCGAGAGTCCCATGTCTCTTGGACTCTATTAATTCAACCTTATCCAATACAGTAATATCTAGATAAGGTTCTTCAATGGACCTATAAATCCCAAAAAAAAAGATGCACCTCCTAGTACCTTAAATCAGAAGGACTCTTAGGTGCCTCTTGAAAATTCTGCACGCACATAGTTTTCCTTCCGAGAGTCCTATATTTTTTGACTCTATTAATTCAACCTTATCCAATCTAATAAATGGTTGATCAGGTCAGAGGTTATCCCAAATTAATTCTAAAATTAATTTGGATTAATTAATTAAGCCGGTTCAAATCAATTTCGACCCAAATTGGAGCGATAGTTAGCCACATGTGCTAGCATACTGATTGGCTAACAAATTAAATTAATTAATCTTATTAAAATGATTCTTTGACCAATTCCCTTATGTGTGTGACCCATTGGGTTCCTCATCTAGCCAGCAGTAGGTCTAGGTTTAAGTTGATTTAGTTCGATTAGAAACTGACTAACCGAATTAGATCAAGTCGTGCTAACCCTAGTTGCCAATTTGAACATATTTCAAATTGACTCATGAATTAAATAAATTTAATTCATGAAAACCTACAAGACATGATTGAAATCTAGCAAAGTATCATGCCTACCTAAAAGATGAGAAATTTGATGGAATTACTAAAATATCCTTCAGTGGCAAGTTACTGTGCAATTCAATCCTTCGATCTTTCTTTATCCTAAATAAGTGATGGGTATGGAAAAATGTCAAACCCTAACATTTTATTCATTTGAATCTCAAATCAATAATAAAGACTTGACAAAAAAAATTAGAAACCTATTCTAATTTATTTTGCTTTGATCAAAGACTTCTTGAGTCATCATATGATGAGATTACAGGGATTACTTTTCCTCTTACTAGGAATGATCGATTCCTTGTTGACCTACTCATAACCTTCATACACAATCCTTCATATCCATGAACACCACGTACATGACCTGAACTAAAACATAGATTCATGTGCATAAGATTCTATGGTAATCTCAGGTCTAAGGATCACTTGCCCAACTCCCACTAAGAGAACTATCTTTTGACAAGTAAGTAAGATCTCCATAAGATGTTCTCAATGTGGATCAATTCAGTGAACTCATACCCTAATGAGCACCCACATCCTTGTATTAGTGTCTCTACACAAGTGGCTATGAGACAAACCACCCTCTTTATTGAGCATACATAGAATGTGCCAGTCTTACCGGTATCATCGATCCCCGACTCGATGATCCTTCGACTGGGAACATTTTAGATTAGAGTTTTTAGGAACTTAGGTCTCATCATTATGAACTTCATCATAACCCTAATTCCATTGCCCTAACCTTATGGGGTTTATCATAATCTTAATAAATATAAGACACAGCATATGATGAATCAAAAAAAATGCCTTTTATTTGATAAAATATCATACATGAGTTGGAATAAATTACAAAAATGCCCTTACATGATTGGCTTTTAGGGCACTACTCTTTCAATCTCCACTTGCACTAAAGCCAATCGCCTTTGTATTTAATTCCAATACAATCCAAATGACGATCAAATTGTTGTTGAGGAAGGGCCTTAGTGAATGGGTCTGGTATATTGTTCTTTGTGTCAACTCGTTCTATAACAACATCTTGTCTTTCAATGATCTCTCGAATGAGATGGAAGCATCTTAGGATGTGCTTGGATTTCTGATGAGACCTTAGTTCCTTAGCTTGTGCAATAGCTCCAGTGTTATCACAATAAAGTGGCACCGGTTGTTGAATCACTAGAACAACACCTAACTCCGTAATGAACTTCTTCATCAAGATAGCTTCCTTTGCGGCTTCACTAGCAGCAATGTACTCTGCCTCAGTAACTGAGTCAGCAATAGTTTGCTGCTTAGTACTTCTCCAACTGACTGTGCCACATATAGAGTAAAAACATACCCTGATATGGATTTACTATCATCCGGATCTGATTGAAAACTGGAGTCAGTATAGCCTTCCAATTTTAAATCTGATCCTCTGTATATAAGAAAAATATCCTTAGTTCTTCTTAGGTACTTAAGAATATTTTTACAGCTTTCCAATGATCTTCCTCTGGATCGGCCTGAAACCTACTTGCTATGCCTAAAGCATAAGCAACATCATGCCTGGTACATAATATGGCATACATTATCGACCCTACAGCTGAAGCATAAGGAATCTTGTTCATTTTTTGTCTCTCTTTAGGTGACTTAGGAGACATCTTCTTAGAGAGATGTATGCCTTGACTCATGGGCAAGTAACCTCTTTTACTTTCCTCCATGTTGAATCTTTTCAACACTAAGTCAATGTATCTAGATTGAGATAAGCCAAGCATCCTCTTATGGGAGTTTGACTTCGATTGGGAGCATTAGCCAGGACGTTAGAATCAAGTGGCCGACGCCCTCAGCCACCAAGTCGTACAGGAGTACGTGGCCACGGTAGCGACCATGCAGTCAGGCGTTATAGAGCGTATCCACGAGGCAGCATAGGCAGATGCGGCATACGCCAAGCTAATGCGTGATGTGACGAGCGGACTGGTGCGGCGCTTCTGGATCCAGGACAGCTTGCTTCGCGCACATGGAGGCAGGCTAGTCGTGCTGAAGAATGAAGCTTTACGGCATGACTTATTAAAAGAGTCCCTTGACTCAAGGTGAGGAGGACATCCGGGCATGGAGCGGATGTATGCCCTGCTATCTCGTGACTTCTACTGGCCAAATATGTGGAGAGATGTGGAGGCCTATGTGCGGAGTTGTCTGATCTGCCAGATGGATAAAGTGGAGCGCAGAAAGCCAGCAGGACTACTACAACTGTTGCCCGTCCCAAGCCGACCATGGGCATCTGTTCCACAGACTTCATAGTGAGATTTTCGGAGGTGGACGGCAAGCGGACCATCTTTGTAGTGGTGGACAGATTTTCCAAGTATGCTATCTTTATGGCAGTACCGGACCCATGCACAACCGAAACATGCGCGGTGCTCTTCTTCACCCATATGGTCAAGATCTTTGGTTTGCCCAGAGATATCATCAGCGACCGCGATGTCCATTTCACGGGTAAGTTCTGGACCACGCTTTTTCAGATCATGGGCACAGAGCTTAAATTCTCCACAGCATATCACCCTCAGATGGACGGCCAAACCGAGCGGGTGAATGCATTGCTTGAGGAGTATCTACGGCACTTCGTCACCACAAGACAACGAAACTGGCTTGAGTTGCTGGACGCAGCACAATTTTCCTACAATCTAAACCGGTCTTCAGCAACAGATCAAAGTCCAACAGAGTTATGCCTAGGCTACTAGCCTAGGACGCCCTTGGAGGTTGCACGACAGTATGACGGCCCATGTCCAGCGGCGCATCTATTTGCAAGGGACAGGACCGAAAACATTGCTAAGGTGCGTGATAGCCTTGTACGGGCGGCTATGCAGATGAAGCTACGCGTAGACGAGCATCGACGACCAGTGGAGTACTAGGTGGGCAATCTTGTGATGTTGAAAATTACACCCTATCTTTGGAGGAGAGCAACCAAGCAAAAGTTCCACAAAGGCCTTTTGCCAAGGTATGACGGACCCTTCAAAGTACTCAGATGGGTGGAAGAAGTAGCTTACAAACTGGCCTTGCCAGCCAGACTGAAGATTCATCCAGTCTTCCATGTTAGCTTCCTCAACCATACCATGGAGACCTGGCTGCAGACGAGTTAGAGAACCCAGGCAGGATGTGCCCTGCCATCCGACCCAAGTTCGCAAGGAAGATTGCAAGAATTTTGACGGACCGAAAGGTGGGTACAAGTCAAGGACCCTAGTACACTGAGTATCTAGTACAATAGCATGGAGAGGATGTTTCCGATGCCACTTGGAGGCGAGCAGAAGAACTTTGGTAGTTCGAGGAGGACATTCAGGCCTACGTGAGGACGAGCGCGATGGGGACGTCAGCGTCTTCAAGTGGGGGAGGATTGTCACTGCCCCAGTAATGCGCACGGCCAGGAGGGCCGTAGCGCAGCCCGCAGCGCGAAGCATGGGCAAGGCAGGTAGCTGAGGACCTACCAAGACAGAGTTTGACTGTGCCACGGGATGTGCACGTCCATCCATGGGGCCAGCAAACCGCACACTTAGTCAGACACTTGGTGCGAGGTTGGTAGACCAAGCGCCAAGGCCGAATGCGGACCCATCTCCCGACACGACGGCACGTGGAGTCGGCATCAGCAAGCCCAGTTTCAGCAAGGCATGCACGGCCAAAGAAGACCTGGAGCCAACCCTTAGCAACTTGGAGTGCGGCAAGTCCAAAACCACCCAGTTGCACCTGCAACGACTTCAACCATCCAACAAACTTCCAAGCCAATTTTGGGAGAATAATTTGTCCAGATCAGAAAAATTTAATATAAATTTTTAACTTATTTTTAAAAAAATCTTGTTTATTTAATAGACACATTGTACTTATGTTATTCTTACTTTTATGATCATAGCAATTTAATATTATAAAAATTCAAAATAAAAATAATAAGTTTAATATTAAATTAAATAATAATTCATGAGCTATGTCAACTTGATCAACCATAAACCATGGGTAGTCTCTTGATAAATAGAAGAAGATAATTATAATTCCAATCTTTGAATTTTTTATCATATTGTTGTATATTTTAGATTAATCCAAAATAGTATATCATAATAAAGAGAAGGAGTCCTATGGCATGTATATAAAACCTATGATCTGACAACCAAAATAAGTGATTTTAAACATTTTGGTTTCTAACATATCATCATGCAATAGGCGTATATCAATCCATCTGGAATCAAATACATCAACCTCAATCAAGAGATTCTCTATTATAGAAACGCATGCTACCAAATGATCCTGTAACAATAGGCTCAATCAATATCTTAAAAAAAAAATCTTTAAACAAAACAAAACTAGGGGCGTTCAAACATGGCTATCAGAAATAACTTAGAAAACCTACTGCACATAAGGCGTGACAACGCACACAACGCGTCAAAGCCCCCAACGATGTCTATCCATTTTTTGAAACGATAGAAACAACTTCCAAAAAAGCCACCGCATAAATCGCGTGACAGTCAAACAACTTTTAAAACTCATAGCACACAACGCAGCCGAATATGGCCATAATTAATGTCTATCTATTGTTTAAAAACCGATTGCACACAACGCGTGACAAACGAATTATCGAATATCACCGAATATGCCCATAATTAATGGCTATCTATTTTCTGAAACGAAAAAAAAAAAAACAAAACTAGAGGCGTCGACTACCGGAAACAACTTCGAAAATCCACCGCACACAATGCGTGACAGCCGAATATGCCCATGATATCTATCTCAACCCAATATCCTAAAAAAAATCTTTAAAAAGATAAAACCAGAGGTGTTCAAATGAGGCTACGACAAACAACTTCAAAAACCCACCGTATACATCGTGTAAATTTGCTCTCAGACCATATCCGAATGCAAGGGTTTCACAAAGAGTCAAAATCACCGCTGGACAAGAAGGGCAAGATGAAGGTTAAAAAAAAAAACAGGGTGACAGCCGGATATCGCCGAATATTTTTTTTTAAAAATCTTTAAAAAAAAATAATAAAACTAGAGGCGTCCAAACGAGGTGTGCATCCAAAACGAGGCATCGCACACAACGCGTGATATTAATATCTTTAATAAAAAAAAATCTTTAGAAAAATAAAACCCACCGCACACGGTATGCGTGATAGCCGAATATGCCCATGATTCTAACAAATATCCTAAAAAAAATCTTTAAAAGGCCTTCAAATGACCAACCGCTGCACCGTGTGATAGTCGGAATACTATGCCGATATAAATTTGCTCTCAGACCATGTCCGAATGCAAGGTTTTCACAAAGAGTGGAAATCACCGCTGGACAAGAAGGGCAAGAAGAAGGTAAAAAAATCTCATTATTTCGTGTTCTGTCGTGCCTTGTTTTGATTCTATTAAGTTCTGATGTGAAATCTGATTCGAAATCTTCATGGTCTCTATTTTGTTGATAGATTCCGGATGGGTTGTGGTGTGATATTGGTTGCATTGCATGGTCCGGTCTTGGTTTTGGTTTTGATTTTGTATCTTACTTTTTGAAATTTGAGGAATCTAGATCCATATTTTGGAAAACTATATAGAGATTTTGAAATTGAAAATTTGAGTAGCCTATATTCCGGAACATTTAGTTGTTTGAAAGTGAAGGGATTTCGAAAAGAGATGAAAAGTCTGAGATGCGCTATAGGATTTTTTTTTTCCCGCTGCCCTTGCAGTCAAGTAAAACGCCTTTATCCTCTCCTTTTGTTCTTTGTTTTGATCGGTGTAGTTTTGTTGAACTTTAAATCTTCATTTGGCGAGGTGTAGATATCTCTATTTCTCCATCAATTTTCAATTTTGCAGATGATGAGATAATTCTGGTTGCAGAGATTCTTCAGTATATGATATTAGGGTTTACTAATATGTTGATCTATATTTATTTCTTGTCCTAATTCTATTCCACAATAAAAACTTTGTTCCTTTTCATTTTCAATGCATACCTTCGTTGTGTAACTATTTTAAGGGTTTCTTTTATGTTTTATGTTTTTCTCCATAAAACATGTGCTACTTTGGGAATCTCTTAGATGAAGATAGTGAAGGATGGATGTCTTCAACCGTACCTGAAATCTCTTGTTTTTCTTTCATTTTTCTGTCATCTAATGTAGCTTCTTGCTTTTTTTTTTGGGCAATGAAATCTAACGAAAAGATTTTTCAGTTATGACAATTGTTTGGAAGCAGTAGCTTATCTATTGGATTATAATGACATAGTTTCATTTTCTAACTCTAATTCCAACCTTCATCTCATATCTTTCAGGTTAATATTTTTGAAAATTTTGGAGCTAGCCTATGGAAAGGCGAGCCTCCATTTTTAGGTGCTGGCACTATCTTGAATAGTTACAAGATGAGGCTCAGAGTTCGATCCCAGAGGCATCCATCAGTACGTAGTGGATGCGCATCGCTACGGCGACAAGTTGAAATTCGATGCGCATCGCTACGGCGACAAGTTGAAATTTGCGAATCATTCGTCGAATCCAAATTGTTATGCCAAGGTATGCCAACTTTGATGATGATTTAATTATTTCTTTTCATTTAATTATTTCTTTTTGAAAAGAAAACTCTTCTGCATCTGGGTCATGACTGTGGCAACGATGACCTCTATTTCAGATAATGACGGTGGTTGGTGACTATCAATTTTTGCCAAAGAACGAATTGAAGCCAGTGAAGAGATCTTCTATGATTATGGATATAGACCTGATCAAGCGCCAGAATGGGCACGGAGACCGGAAGGATCAAAATGAGATCATTCAGTGGTCTCCCATGGCCGGGCACATAAAGCAAAATATTTTTGAGTCGAGATTATCTAAAATATTGTCAATGATGGATGATAAATTAATAGGTATTTAATTAATTTTTAAAATTTAATTAAAATTTTATTACAGAAAAAATACATCGCCGTAATAGGTATTTAATTAATTTTTAAAATTTAATTAAAAACCTATTACGGCGACTTATTTTCGCCGTAATAGGTTGATATTATGGCGAAAATAAGTCACCGTAATAGGTTTTTAATTAAATTTTAAAAATATTAAAATTTTATTACGGCGATGTATTTTCGCCGTAATAGGTTTATTTAATAAAATTTTAATTAAATTTTAAAAATATTAAAATTTTATTTTAATATTTTTTTGTATTGCACCTGTTACAATAATATAATATTAAAGCAACGATACTAGAAATAATTTTCTAATATAAAAGTTTTACAAAATAATTTAATAAAAGTTTTCATTCATTTCAATAAAATCATCATATACAATGTTTCAAAAAATACATAATTTTAAAAAAATACATATACTATGGAGGTGAAGTCTGCTGGGATCCACTAGGATGATATCCAGGCACAAACTGTCGCATGAAAGCAGCGAGCTCAGCAGTCGTCGCCTGTAGATCCTGGATAGTCTTCTCTTGCTGAGCGAGCTTATCTTCTTGTTGAGCAAGCTTATTCTCTTGCTGAGCGATGAGCTCTCGGCACTCATGTAATTCATCCTTTAATTGTGAGCTTTCAGAAGATGAAGAACTACCTCTAATTCTCGATGTACCCTTCGGTAATGGACCCCATCCTCTTTTATAACCAGATCTAGAGCCTAAAACCTCCTCCAAAATGACATCCTCATTGATTGGTTCTACTGTAGAGTCCTGTGAGGAAAGTCGCTCTATTAACTGTGCCTGCAATGAAAAGAAAACAAATTCAATATGTTTAGTATCAAACATTACATTCAATAATATTGTATTTTTAATTGATAAAACTTACATGGGTTTCTTCAGCTTTTTCATTTATCCATTGATTCTTCTTTTTATCAAAATGAAGAGTATTCCACATATGAAGTCTTGATGGCTCCTCTCCAGTAATAGAATCTCTCTGAAAAGAAACAATAATAATTTAAAACAATAATTTAAGATAATAATCTAATACAATTATCAATGTATCAATGGAATAATCTAATACAATTATCAATTGTTAACAAATAATCATTAAATTAACCCGGGTTAAACCTAGATCTTTTCAGTTCAAGTTGGATAAATGAATTTAAACACGACTGTAAATCGAATTCGACGGACCGAATTAGGATTGAACACGGCTCCAGTTGCACCCACCCCCCCACAATCAACATCTCATCTCCTTTGGAGGCTTTAGGATGACGAAACATTTCAGGGTTCTGGCCAAATTTTCTCACACACCACTCCATGTCATCATACAAAAATCGTTTAAAAAAAAAACGATATGGATACGAGATAGAAGACCGTTCAACATGAACCACAGCCAGCATAACGGCATCACCAAAGGTAGTGCCTCCAAGTGTATGGATCAGACACAATCTGAATTGGCCAAGTTCAAACGACGGACACCAAGCTTACGATTGCAATCTGGGAGACACAGGCCATGAGCCATAACCTGGAGAGACATCCCTCTTAACATCAAAATTTAAAAACAGACACCAGCATCGGCAGATCATGTTCAAACAGCAGTGCCCTATAACACAATACATGATCCGTTTGGACCCAAAATCCCTTGCATTCAATGTTAACTGACAGGTGTTGGAAGCAATATTCACATGCCTGGAATGGGTAATTCTGCTTTCAGCTTGAATGGTTATCCTTCTACACAAAGGTTATGGCACACTACTTAAGCACAATTTCATTACATGAATTTGGTACTTTGTTATATAATTTATCATTTATGTGTCTAATATGAAAAAGATTAAATGTTGTTCAAAGAGTTGATCATGCTACTGTTTGTTCCATGTGATTTTCATTGGCAGTTTATCTGATAATTTATTGTGCTTAATGTTTCCAGTCACACAAACTATGATTATGATCATGTGAATGGCACAGAGGCCAACACGATGGTGAGCTTGCCTTTCTTATCTTCCATTAATATCGTATTAGTTAGTCTGCTGACTTTTTGGTTCTTTCCATTACTTGTATAGACGTGTATCAGGATTTTTATATAATAACTTCTGCTTGCTGCATACCATAATCAACTAGTGTGCAAATAGCATTTACTACTGCAGAGGGTGTCTCTCTTGTTGTGCCTTTCCATGTGGAAGTATTCTTTGAAAAGATAATATTAGGTTTATTTACCATAAGATATTTGGTATTTCTTTCCTCTTCTGAATATTAGCTACCAGTGTTATGGAGGAAAATTCAACTGTTTCACAGAACATCCTTGCCAGTAGTTGTTTCCTTTGGCAAATTTATATATCTTTACTTCTCTCCACCACAGTCAACAAGATCTTTTTCTTGCAACAGTAAATAACCATGATATTATGATGGAGTTATTCCCTGTTTTTGTTCATAAAAATTAGACATAAAATTATTTTATTTCAACTTAAAATAATCCAATCATCTGACATCCACATATTGGCCTTTGTTCTATAACTGATGCATATTTGGAAAAAAACTTTAAGAAGTTAGCTGATTTGATAATAAAATGGAGGGAACTGATTTAAATCGAGTACCAGGAAATACAAAAGATGGCAATAATTTATGTCAAAATTCTGACAGGAGTAGGAAAACATAAATAGAAGTTGCTATTAGAGGTTCCTAGGTAGCTAATACGCTGAAGGAGTTTGCCTTTGCTGATGTAGAAAGATAGAATGTTGATTGTGATTGATTGGACTTGAATGTTAAGGCATGTTTCTTGAAGTGGCCCACCGATGTAGTTCAGGTTTGAGTTAAGTTTAGATTTAGACAGTTGTAGTTCTTTGGGCATTATTTTTAGTTAGTTTATTGTTATTCTTAGGAGTTTTGTGTTAAAGTCTGTTAGTACAGACCAGGATTTTCTATTTTCAGTAGATTTTCATACTTTTGGATCTGTGTTTATGGTCAGTTTTTGAGTCATTCTGAGTAGTAATGTCATTGAACTATAAAAGTATTAAACTCATTAGGATCGTGATTTCAAGGGATTTTAATGCAATTTTAGGTCCTGCTCTCATGATCCTATTATTATATTGATCCTTCTTTTCTTTCTTCTAATGTTTGTTTTTTATATATGGTTCAAAATTTTGGTTGATTCTTCCCATGGGGACTCCACTTTCAATCATTTTGATCCCTGAGGTGAATTAAGCTAAAATTGGGGTTCCATTAGAACCCACAGATGTGATCATGAAGGATTGCAAAGAGCGGTAAGCCTCTGAAATATGATGTTATGGCACAAATCCATGGGTAAGGAAGTGATGAACTTCAATGATATCAGAGAAGAGAGGACGGAGGCTGAAAAAATGGTACATAGCGCTAGTGATAAGGGAAGGTTTCCCCACTCTCTTATAACTGTAGCAGAGCCTCAGTATTCAAAGAGTGAAAGATTGGACTAACCAACCACAGGTCTGGAATTTATAGGAGGGATATCAAGTAGAGTCTCCTTCAGACTCACTGACTGGTGCATTGAGATAATTTTTCATGAGATCTCTTTATCTATGAATCATAACCCTTCATAAATCATCAATCTCACTTCAAGATTGATCCGTAACCTATTTTCAGATTAATCTAAACATTTCTTTCCCATAAATTGTTTTATAACTGGATTGCTTGCATTGCCTTCTATAATACAAAAATAAAATTTCCACGTAATCTAAACCAATTCCTGGCATATTCAAACATAAAGAAACAAACCTACAACCAACATAAAACAACCATTCTCAATCAATAAGATACGCAGGCATTACAACACGATGACAAATTCAGACCAACTAGACCCATGCATCGAATACCTAGGTTCATGCTTAGAATATAAAAGCACTAGATTCACAGTATTCCTTACCATATCATAAGAGTGAGCCGGTATAGACTTCGATCCAGTGAGAGCAGCATATGGCTGCAATTCCCGATTAGATTTATTTGTTTCTGATTTTTTCTACATCAAAGAATTAATGAAAATGGTTATATGAGTTTATAAAAAATATAAACTATTAAAATATTTGTATGGATGTATTTACCTTATAATCATCTGAATAAAAGTAATCACATAGAAAGTCCCAGTCACTCTGCGAGACACGAGATGGCTTATTTTGTTTTGCTAAGCTCACACTTGTTTCCCCACCGTGACTAATGAAGTGGATATGAAGCCGATATCTAAATTCTCGATAAACTTTATTCATTTGAAACTCAATACCTTTTTTAATATGATCTAAATTCATATCAAGATCGAACTTCTCCTGCAAGTATATATATATATAAATTATAAAAGTTATAAGGTATATTAAGTACATTAAACGTAATCTAAAGTAATCTAATACAATTATACTAACCAGAAGTTGATCGATCATAGGTGCTTTCTGTGCATCAGTGATCTCACTCCACTTTCTGACCGCAAGTGGTGCCATGTCACGTACAACCACTCCTATCTCGGTCAGAAACTCAGAGCGAAACTCACCCAATGGTCGTCCAACCTCAGGTGGCAGAAGAATAGGCAACTTCTGTCCACGACGCGTATCAATCAGATGTGCGGACTTGTATCCGCGAGCAGGACCTCGGCCCTTCTTCTTTGATGATGTAGCTGCAAAACATAATGAACTAAATTAGTGCAAAATAACATCAAGAAACATAGCCAAATAATATAAGTTTAAAATAGAGTTATTACCTGATGCGCCGACAGATGACCCCTCTGTCAGAGCTGGAATGTAAGGAGAATCATCTCGCCTCGATGTAGCAGGAGTATCTCTCGAAGACATCTGCAAACAAACATACAAACTAGAATTAACAAATAAGAAAGTATAAGAACATATAGTTATAATAAGTAAAAAAAAATGAATGCTACCAAATTAATCACTGTCATCACTAATATGCTCATTTTCTTCATCATCCTCCATATCAGAACTATGTATAGATCCCTCACTGTCATAATCAGCTAGTGTGTCGTCCTCAACATCTTCGCATATAAAGTCTTCTTGACCGACATCACTATGACCTCTAATGTTTTCTTGAGTTGCAACTATTTCAGCATCAGTGTCCGTACGCCGAGATGTTATTAAGTCCATGTTAGGTTGCTCACATGTGAATCGAAGGGCTGCTGAATCATCTTCTTGATATACTTCTTCCTGAACATCATCATCTTTTTTTGGAATATCCCACAAATGACGATGACTAACCTTGTATTCCACTTTCCAATTAGAATTGTTCTTCAAATCATCCAAGTAGAAAACCTTTTCAGCTTGTGATGCTAAAATGAATGGCTCATGTTTGTACCATTCCGAACTTATATTTATACTTGTAATATTATAATGTTGTTGCATTCTCCTGTGCTTTGGTTCAGTTTCAAACCATTTGCACTTGAACATTATCGCCTTACAACCTTTAACAAAATGAAATTCAAGGACCTCTAATAATATACCATAAAAGGTAATTTCTTCTCCTAGATGAGTAGAGGGAACACAAATGCCACTATTCTGTGTTTTATGGCCGACATCCTGAGTAATAGTGATAAATTTAATGCCGTTCACCACACAGCCAGTATACGAGAACACACGACTGTCGGGACCAATAGCCAATGAATAAAGCTCATCAGTAGCTTCAGATGCCCCAGCAAAATGCTTATTTAACATCTGGATAAACCAAACATCAACGTCATTTGAAATAAAGACATGATATATTAATTGACAATATAAATGAATTTACGGGCTTACTTCATTTTTAAACCACTCCAAAAATCTTTCCTTTTGTAATAGGTCCAGTTGTTCCGGTCCAGTTGGATTTAGCTGATCAATGTGTTGGCTATAGAGAACATTACGCTAATGAGCACTATAGAAAATTGCATGATATGAAGAAATAATTTTACAAGTATACTTACTTGAGAAATGGTTGCACCTCTGGACAATTATTGATGAGGTACCAATGTACTTGTTTTAAAGTTTTATCATCTAAATGCACCATTCTTCCTTTTCCAAGAGGCCGCCAACGAGTTGCAAATATATTTAATTGCTTGTCCAAATGGCTATCCGAATCAAAATTTCGTTCCGGATGATTGAATTTTGTTTCTATGCCTCGAAGATACATTGAACAAAATGTTAGAGACTCGTTGACAACATAAGCTTCTGCAATTGAACCTTCCGGACGAGCCTTATTACGTACGTATTGTTTATACGTACCAAGTGCCCTTTCAAAAGGATACATCCATCTACTTTGAACAGGTCCGGCAAGTAAGGCCTCGTAAGGCAAATGAATTGATAAGTGCACCATAACGTCAAAAAATGCTGGTGGGAAAATTCGTTCAAGCTTACATAAGATCACCACAATCTGCTCTTGTAACAACTCCAAATCCCTAACATACAATGTCCTTGAACAAAGTTGTTGGAAGAAATTAGAAAGCTCAATTAAAGTACTACTCTCATGTTTCTGCAAGAATGGTTGAATGCCAATAGGTAACAATCTTTGAAGTAGTACATGACAATCATGTATTTTCAAGCCGGATATCTTTCCATCACCTTCATTTACGCACCTTGAAATATTGGAAGAATATCCATCGGGCACCTTCACAGATTTTAGCCACTTACAGAATTGTCTTCTTTCATCTAATGTTAAGGTGTAAGATGCAGGAGGCTTATAAACTCTATTACCTTGAGTTTGTAACCACAACTCTCTTCGGATCCCCATTGAAGCCAGGTCCTCTCTTGCTTTATA
The DNA here is from genome assembly GCA_900491605.1 of Calamus simplicifolius. Classification (NCBI taxonomy): domain Eukaryota; kingdom Viridiplantae; phylum Streptophyta; class Magnoliopsida; order Arecales; family Arecaceae; genus Calamus; species Calamus simplicifolius. Next base: position 21,775 of record UESW01005036.1, on the reverse strand, counting down.
TGTGTCTTTTGTCTTACCTTCGATGCTTAATAAAGTTCCCACGACATTGTCACATATATTCTTCTCAATATGCATTACATCTAAGTTATGTCTCAATTTTAATGATGACCAATACTCCAACTCGAAGAAAATGCTCTTCTTATACCAATTCAACTCATTTGGTACACGCTTTCGCTTTCGATGTTTATTGTTTGGATGCTTTCCGGACTGTTCAGCAGCTATGTGTTGTAATTGCATTAAAATTTCTTCTCCGGTCAACATTTTTGGTTTGACTCCATGCTCTCTACTTCCATCATGGAGTCTACTATTTCGCCACTTGTGATAAATAGGCAAGTAACGGCGATGTCCCATATAGCAAATCTTGTCTTTTAGCTTTTTGGATGAGGTTTGCTCATTACAAACTGGACATGCCTTATAACCCTTTGTGCTCCAACCAGATAATAATGAGTATGCTGGAAAATCATTTATAGTCCATAAAAGAGCTACGTGCATCCGAAAACTCTCTTTGGTAGATGCATCATATACATCAACACCTTCGGTCCATAAATGTTTAAGTTCATCCACTATTGGCCTTAAAAATATATCCATATCCCTTCCTGAAGTTTTAGGACTGGGGATAAGCAACGACATCATAAAGAATGTCTCTTTCATATATTTCCATGGAGGCAAGTTATAAGGTACTAAAATGATGGGCCACATACTGTATGCATTACTCATGTTCCCAAATGGATTGAATCCGTCTGAAGCAAGACCTAACCTTACATTTCTTGGTTCACTGGCAAAATTAGGATACTTTTGATCAAAATCTTTCCATGCTTCTCCATCTGCTGGATGCCGTAACACCCCATCTGTGATCGGTCGCTTATCATAGTGCCACCTCATATCTTCAGCTGTATATCTTGAGGCATATAGACGTTTCAAATGAGGTGTGAGTGGGAAATACCGCATAACTTTATAAGGTATCTTCTTACCTTTGTCTTTAACCACTTGGTACCTAGGCTCGTTGCATATCGGACATTTTTCTAAATAAGCATTCTCCTTCCAAAAGATAGCACAATCATGCTTGCATACATGTATGTTCTCGTAGCCTAAACCCAACTCATTCATCTTCTTTTTGGCCTCATAGTGCGAAGATGGTATTCTAGTACCATTCGGAAATGCCTCTTTTAATAGTTCAAGCAACATATTGAAAGACTTATTTGTCCACCGATTGAGGACCTTAATGTGCATTAACTTCACTAAGAATGTCAAAGAAGAAAACTTTTCACATCCAGGATAAAGCTCGGATTCCACCTCATTGAAAAGATCATCCAATTTCTTACTGTGATCGGTCCTTTCATGGTCAGACATCATCGGATTGTCATCATCATTGCCAACCTCAGTGTGAGCACCACTTGGGCCAGCGATGTCCTGCAATGCTTCGACCATCTCATCTTGTTCCCTTTTTGGGTCATCATCTTCATTCTCATTTTCATCTGAGACATTGCTTCCAAACTGTTCTCCATGAAAATACCACGTCTGATACGTCTTCGAGAAACCCTTTAACATACAGTGTAATTTAACTAAATCAGGCTTATGCCATTTGCCATTATAACACCGCACACAAGGACAACGTATCTTCCCTTCTTCATTAACATGAAGCCTTGCCTTTTCTATGAACTTCTTAATACCGGCATCATATTCTGGACAATTTCGTTTCTTATGTATCCAACTCTTATCAATCGGCATCGTTGGTGACGTACAACAGCTGTTTGGTGCAAGGATATGTTAGTGATAAAATTTTCCTTTTTTTATTCAGTGAATTGTCCTACTATAACATCATGAATCGAAACAGTAAGTATGCTGAATTTTCTTAAAATTAAAGGCATAAAAAACATAGCAATTTAACAAATCCCCTCCTTCCTACATTTATTCCCTGCTTACTCTCATTGAAAAGCCCTACAATGTGAGGGCAATTCGCTAAGCTGATGGTTTTAATCCTGTCATTATGGGAGCACAAGAGAGCTGAACAACGGTTTTAAACCACCCTCCTACTGAAAATTAGAGAAACAGTGGAAAATAGTACAGATTTGGAACTCTGGAATGATTTTGTGAAAGAGAATATAATTACCACATGATGCACAGAAGTCATAAAGAAAAGACCAAATCTATGCAGAAACGGCAAGCATGGAAAAGGCAACAACGATTAAGAATAACAACACACACATATACAACAATTTAATTCATTCAACAGATCAATAGGCCAATGAAGTTCATATGCAGTGTAATTTAACTAAATTCAATTTTTCTTGAATTTACCATGAGAATTTAAGATGCGAATCTCCAATTCCCCTTGATACAGCTAGGCAGCCTTGCAACCTCCAGATTCCTCGGCAGTAATTCACAAAGCCTCCCTGCACAGCATCAAACTCATGGTTGTAAGTCAATGTCTGACACAAGAAATAATTACTTAACCAACATAGGGTAACAGAGAAAGTCACATAGCCAACCCTTGCAGCTGCAATTTACTTACCCCTTACTTAAGATTCAATAAAAAGAGAATTTATTTAAACAAAATTAATAAATGTTAATTGTTCAAACTTATGTTATAAAAAGATAATGAAACCCAACCTCCCAGACTCCTAGTGCCTATTTACTAAGCCATGAAATTCATGATTTAAAGAAGGACAATAATAATACAAGCACCAAGACCAAACAACAGAAACAAACATATATATATATATATATATATATATATAAAAAAAATGAATCAAGAGAAACCATTGAAGAACCAGAGCATGTCTTTTCTACAGAATCCTAGAACTCAATAATACTTTTTCACTCGGTGAAACTAGTTAATATCAGCTCTTTGAATCCTGAATGCATCTCCAAAGCCATCAACCAGGATTGTCAAAGTTCATTTGAAATGAAACAAAGAAGCAGTCATTACAAAACCACGGAGGCCCAAAAAAATTGTACAGAGGCCACTAATTTTTATGATCAATCAGTAGATTGCAAACCCGGAAATAACATAGTATGGATTGATACAAGGAAAAAGGGTTGATTCCATTGAAAACTACACCTGCAGTTCCTGCAGGTGATTGTTTGATATGGAAAGGGCCGGATCAGTTGCATCTATTTACTTATTATATGATTCCATCCAAACAGCTCTTAACAAGCTTTTAGCATGCAACTCAGTTGCATCTATTTACTTATATATATATATATATATATATATATACATAATCCTAAAAATTAGCTTGAATTATTTGATGTGTACTAAAGCTTCAAGCGACCTTAGGTTCTCACCATACCTCATATATGGGCTGTTGCTGATGAATTCAATTTAGCTCATTTAGACCCCTAGATGGTATTAAATTATTAGAAAAAGACCTAGAGGAGTTGTCAAGATGGACCTGTCATGATAGCCCCACTAAACTTATTGCTTGACTTTATAAGGGCCTGACTCTCAGACCGGACAATCTCAGATTTTTGGGAATTTTTAGGTATTCTCACCTACAAAGCTGGTAAAAAATCATTCCATTTCTCATCAACGTTGCAGACAAGCAAATATTCTCACTCCTTAGCGAGCCATAATTCAACAAATCTATGCAGCAGATGAACTAGGGCTGAGAATAACATGCTTACCAAATAAAAGAAAGGTAAGAGAGCAGTAGAGAACAATAATATTATTAATAAGAACAAGAGTTTGTGTCAAGAAGAGGTACTTGATGCAACCACAACACCCAAGCTCTAAGCCGGTCATCAAGCACAGAAGTCGACGCGGAACAACAAACATGGAACTAGGGAAGAAAACGTACGGAAGAAAACGCGGAACAACAAACATCGCAGCCGCCGCCCTCCTTCCCGCCCTGTCTCTCTCCCTCCCTATCTTTCTCCTTCCCTCTCTCCCACTTCTCTCACTCCCAATTTAACTGTGTTACAGGGGAGTCGGTTCCCCGTTCCCCCTGCCCTTAATTCCCCCCCCCCCTTCTCTCTGTTGGTCTGCCCTCAATTCCCCGCCCCCCCCTTCTCTCTGTTGGCCTGCCTTAAATCCCCCCGGCGGTCTCTCTCTCCCCGCCCCCTCCCCAAATCATCAGATAACAAGAGAAATCGAAAAAAAAAATCCAAGGGTTTTATAAAGCCCTTCTACTCACCTCGTCCGAAGGCTGACAGAGAGGAGCTCGGCGTCCGCAGGCGAAGAGGAGCTCGGAGGCTGACGGTGGAGACGAGCTCGGGGGAGAGACGGCGGGAGGAGGGTTTCACAGAAAAAAAATCATGCGAGGGTTAGAGAGTATTAAGGGGACCTTATTACGGCGAAATTAACTTTCGTCGTAATAAGGTCTCGTATGAAAGATATTTTTCATGGTATTACGATGAATTTTTAATTTCATCGTAATACGTATATTTATTACGGTGAAAATATATTTCGTCGTAATAAAAAAAAAGAAAAATTAAAAAAATTAAAATCGTAAAATAAAAAATAGAATTATTACGATGAATTTTTAATTTCATCGTAATACGTATATTTATTACGGCGAAAATGTATTTCGCCGTAAAAAAAAAAAAAATTAAAAAAATTAAAATCATAAAATAAAATATGGAATTATTACCATGAATTTTTAATTTCATCGTAATACGTATATTTATTACGGCGAAAATGTATTTCGTCGTAATAAAAAAAAAGAAAAATTAAAAAAATTAAAATCATAAAATAAAATTTGGAATTATTACGACGACTTTTTAATTTCATCGTAATACGAATATTTATTACGGCGAAAATGTATTTCTCGTCATAAAAAAAAAAGAAAAATTAAAAAAATTAAAATCGTTAAATAAAATATGGAATTATTACGATGAATTGTTAAAGTCGTCGTAATAAGTCTATTAATTACAAAAATGTATTTCACCGTAATAAAAAGTAAAAAAAATTAAAAAAATTAAAATCGTAAAATAAAATATGTACTTATTACGACGAATTTTATAATTCGTCGTAATAAGTCTTTTAATTACGGCGAAAATGTATTTCGCCGTAATAAAAAGAAAGAAAAATTAAAAATATTAAAATTGTAAAATAAAATGTGGACTTATTACGACGATCTTTTAAACTCGTCGTAATAAGTCTTTTTATTACGGCGAAATACAATTTTGCCGTAATAAATTTTTTTTATGACGAATTTAATTTTTATTTCATCGTTATAAATAAACCTATAACGACGAAAAAATTTTGCTATAATAGGTTCGCCACAAATACCATACTTTCTTGTAGTGATGCATGTATGTATGTATTTTTGAAGTTCTCCAATTAGTCGTGTCAATGCCTGTATTCTTGTATTTTGCCATCATTAAGGTTCATTAATTAATACATAAAAATGTTAACAACGCTGATATTGATATTCTTGGAATAATTAATGTGCAACAAAAAATTAACTATTGAAGCCTGCTATTTGTTACAATTTATCATTAATGTTGGTCCTGGGTGGTGTTCATGCATATCTTCTTCTCTCTTTTTTTTTCTCTTTTTTTTTTTTTTGTCTAACTGCATAGTTATTGATATTCATGATGGGAGTTTCTGCTCATTATATTTAAAGTTCTTTGATTGATATGCAATAAAAATTTATTAGGGGTTTGGTGGAACTCCTACCTTTTAGAACATTGAGAGATAAAATAATGAGAAAAACCAATACCACACCAAAATCCTTGTCAATCAAAAGTCCTGTTTTCTTTCTCTCTCTTGGAGTCAAGAGGGCCCAACAATGAGTCTCCTCTCATCTAACTTGTAATGTATTTGTTATAGACTGAGACCACATGGTCCACCACTTATTGTGTCGATAACCTCATCCCCCAACCGACCCACCAATTTATTTGCGGGGTATAATTGGACCCTATCATAACTTAATAGCTACAGCCTACCCAAGCTAAAATTGGATCCTCGTTTCTTGACTTGTTAAGCTGCTAGCTAATATGTTAAAACTTAGATTGTCGAGCATGATTATCATATAGGCCTGGTCCATCTCATGTTTTTCCCACCCTTGATAATAACCTATTTATCATCCCTGAATATGGGACTCAAATTTGTAAGGATGCGGATTAGTTCAAACTGAATTTGAAGGGCAAAACAAATCCTTGTATTAAAATAAAATTCTAATCTTTAAAATATTTAGTTTGTAAATTAGAGCAGGAGCTAAAAATTTAGAGTTAAAGAAAAACTCAAATATAGAAGCCAAAATTAAGAAAGTGATGGTACCTGTCGGTTGATGATGAGTTAGCATTATATTGATTTTAATGAGACATGATTTGGTGGACCGGTAATATTGCATTTGGGTTTCTAACAATAAACATAAGAAATTTGGTCATGCAATCACATATATAATTATAAATATTTTGATTATATTTAAATAACTCTTAAGAACTCTTGTATGCTACCACATGCTTAATTATGAAAATTATATATGTACATATATCATATGTTTGATAATTATGACCAATAATTTATAAGAAGGTATAAATTATTTATGAGTTATTATATTTGTTTCTTTATGCATAGCACTTTAGTAATTTCAGATTGCATGATACGAGCCATCTACATCGGATTTATGTATGGAACATATTCTTAAATCATATTTTGTTTGGTATGCATAAAAGATAGTTTTGGTTAAATTGAATGGTTAGGTAAGACATACTTAGGTGAGCCATGTGACATGCCCTTATGAGTAAGTATATGATACCATGGATAGCACTGATACGATAGAACTACCATCATAGTCAAGAACCTAGAATATGATTGGTCACCACAAGTAGGAATGTGTTGCCACAAGAAAAAATGTGAAGTATGATTGGTCACCCAACAGAAATGTGGAATGTGAATACTCTCACTTCTAATATAATTGAGGTTTATTGAGGCTTGCCAATAGATAAAGTCAAATTAAGCAAGCGTCAAGCTAGCATCCTATTGCAATGGCACATGGTCCCCAAGCCATGTCATCACCACCTATGGTGATTAGATAATGTCAGAAGGGCATGATCAGTATAACACCAACCATTTCGCTTGATAAAATTACTGATGAGACCAAACAATAACCACTTCCACAAATGTCTCTGTACCTAAAATATAACTCATGCAAGTGAAGTAGTCCCATCATTGATCTTACCATTACCATAAGACACACTACCACAATATAAGTAGCCTCTGATGTTAGGACCAGAGCTTGCCTATAAGAAGAAACCTCACCATAAGGTGAGAGGGTCTTCACTTAATTCCCATCTCACTCTCTCTTCTTGGCAGTTTACTAGGTCTAAGCCCTAGACTGTCTCATTATTCTCCATCCTTTAGAATAAGAAGGCTAAAAGGTCTGTCCTTGGCCTCCTCAGTCCTTTGCCTCACTAACTTGAGCATCAAAGGGCCTTAATCGAGTAGCTCTTGGCATCCCCCACATTCTTCTTTATTCCTTGTAGGATTGTCAACCCAAGTGTAGAACCCTCACATTCTTCTTTTATCCTTGTAAGCTAAGTGTATATACCTCACATTCTTCTTTTATCCTTGTAGGATTGTCAACCCAAGTGTAGAGCCTTCCTTTGCAGGGCCGAATAGATTGAGTTCCACCTCAACCCCCAGTTCATCATTTATCTCATCATCCCTATTCATGCTCAGGGTCCTTGTAACACCTCAAGCCCACTTGCTAGCCCAGTTAACCTGTTAGAGAGCCAAAACCACATAACCAAAAACTCAAGTGAAAGTTAATGGATAGCAAGTGGACTTGAGTTATAGGTGCATAACACTTTCTTTTCCATCTAATGTGAGACTAAATTTGGGGTATCACAATCTTCTCTTCTTATAATACAACGTACTCATCACATCCTATGGGTAGCTCTTTTATTATGCTTACCAACGTTCGCACACTTAAGTTAGCTCTGATAAATTTGTAATGTCCCAAGCCCACCGTTGGCCCAATTAACTTGTTAGTGAGCCAAAAACACATGGCCAAAAAACTCGAGTAAAAGTTAATGGGTAGCAAGTGGTCTTAAATTATAATCATATAATACTTTTTTTTCATCCAATGTGGAACAAAATTTGAGGATCATAGTCCCTGAATCGGATTTTGGTGCAATCAAAGTGACAAAGTATGTGAAAACTAAAGTAAAGGATATGTTGTCCAAACCCTATGAGACGACTCTCATTAATAACTATGATATTGTTTGAATCGAATCGAGCACCAGACCACCATCTCTAACTAGCTTAAAGACCAAAATAACTAATCCGCTATAACCGAGCCCCCATAGTGCCATTGGTACCCTAAGCATGGGAAGCAGAAAAGGAGCGATTTGGCTCACAAAGAGGACCAATGTCGTGTAGCCCTCCCTCACCTTTAGGGGAAGGAGATAGGAGACTCCAACATAAAATGACAACTTGAGGTCATAGATGAGTGTCTTGAAGTCACTCTAAAATGCCCTCATGAGGTGTACTTGAGGTCTCGAGAGACTGCCTAGGAAGCCAAGAACCTTGGCTCCTTCTGCAACGTTAGCTTGAAGTGGTTATATACCAAAAAAAGGTTATTGTTATATACCAAAATCAACTTTATTTTATTGATTCAAAATGTTTCTCAAGGCTATTGTTATATACCAAAAAAAGGTCACATTGTTATGCATTTATATTCAACCAAAATCAACTACATACTAAAAAAAGGTCAAGCAATTGTGTCTAAAAGCCTGACCCCAACTATTAGCTACTCACAAGAGATACAAAGTACCCAAAAGGGTGAGTGGGAGGAAGAAAATAACAGAAGAGAAAGAAGGGGAGGAGGAAAGGGATTGGTGGAATAAGAAGAGATGGTGAGAGAAGAGAAGGAAAATAAAGTAGAAGAGATGCTTCACCAGCATCCATGTCTATTACCACTATGACCTCTACCTTCTTTCCTTCAAATATGATCCTGAAGAAGGATGCCACTAGACCATCTAAAGACCTTAGATTGCTAGCGTTCCTCAACCATGTAGATGGAGACAACTAGAGCCTCTCAATCTCTCAATGAAACTCCAAGTTCTCTTCTTGCTGGTATCTATTTGAGAAGATTTTAGTCATCACTCCAAAATATTAACAAGCCATAGTGATGAAAAAGGGTATATCACTTGCAAAATGGGCTAACTCAAGCCAAAACCCAAAACTTTCTATATTTGGCCTACAAAAAAAGGCAAGTATGACCAATGGAAAAGTCTTTGTACACCGCCCACAGTGCAGCAAGTCCTACGTGGGCTGCACCACCTCTTCTGATTGGTTCATGTGGATCCTACGTGGCTGACGATGCGGAACGATATGGCTTTGCTACGATGTTACGTTCTGATCGTGACGGCCATTAAAAGCTCTTCTCCTTTATTTTAAAATTATTGTGCAGACAAAAATGCCCTTTCCCTCCAGCCTAGTTCTACTACCATTTTTTCTTTAATTTCATCTGTGCAAGAAAAACTCTTTCTTCACCCTCGCTCTGGCTTTCGGATGCTATGGAATTAGTCCAAGGTTTGAGCAAGATCCTGAGCCCTCGCTCTGAGGAGTTTGGTTGGAAGAAAACTTCTGAAGAAAATGTCATCCGTAGCAGGAAATAAAAAGTCCTTGTTCCCACTTCTTTGTAAAGCTCCTTTATTACACCAACAGTTTTTTGTCGTAAGAGGAAGTTAATGTGTGACCAAACCGTTTAATGCGTGGGTAACTTCCTTAGACCAAAACAGTTATGACATTCTGGGAGTCATAACTGTTTAGAGTTTACTGTTTTGTAGTATGAATATCATACTCTTTTAACTAGTATGTTATATCGTCAAAGTATTTCAGCCTATATTCCCTGTTATTTCCTATCCATATAGCTCTAGTATCGTCATAAAAGCTTTGACACCCCATATTTACTGTTAACACACCGTAGTTACAAGCCTACGACACCCGTGCTTATAACTGACCATGGAGAGAGTATGGGAATGGATATAAAGAAGAGGAGAAGAGGGGGAGGGGCATTCTATGGAGGGCCAAGAGGAAAAGAGGGGAGAGCGACTCCCCAGTTTAAACCTTAAGAGTCCCAAAACGGGTGTCGTTGCCTTAAAGCTAGGGTGTCGTCAGATGAGAGCTGGGGTGTCGTAAGAGCCTAAGTCAGGGATATCGTCGGTCCTCGCCTTTTAACAGTCACGGAATGGGTGTCTTCGCCTTAAAGGTAGGGTATCGTCGCGCATAAGAGCTGTAGTGTCGTCATAAAAGCTACGACATCCTAGATTTACTATTAAGACACTGTAGTTACAAGCCTACGACACCCGTGCTCCAAACCAATGCTGGAGAAAAGCCTCGCGACATCGCAGGAGAAAATCGGGAGTATTGCGACACCCAAGTTAAAGAAATAAGACACCTCTGTTAAACAAATACGAAACCTGTTATGCTTGGAGAAAAGCCTCGCGACATCGCAGAAGAAAATCGAGAGTATTACGACATCCAAGTTAAAGAAATAAGACACCTCTGTTAAACAAATATGACACCCCTGTTATGCTCGGCCAAAATCCTTTGCGACACCGCAGTTCAAACATCACGACACCCTAGCGACAACGCTACGACCCTAGCGACAACGCTATGACACCCATGCTTATAACGTTACGACACCCAAGGAGGAATTTGACCAAAAATCATTCGCGACACCCCAGTTGAGACCTTACGATACCCTAGCGATAACGCTACGACACCTGTGCTTATAGCTTTAAGGCGACGATACCCCACTTTAACAGTCACCTCATGGGTATCGTCGCCTTAAAGCTAGGGTGTCGTCAGTGAAGGGAAAAATAGTTTTTCCTATGCATAGGATCTCAAGGTGGAAAGCATGTAAATCGGTTTTAATATTCACATTGAATATTAATTAAAGCAAATTAACAGATCTAAAATTTAAGATTATTTATTTAAGTTTAAAACAATACCTCTCATTGTGGAAGCTGTTGATGACAAAGGTAGCAAATCCGATATGCAGAGAGAAGTTCCCCTTCGTGCCTTTCAAGAGCCGCATGCGCCGCTCCTCTATATCACACGCATGCCTGATGAATGCAGACAGGAGGTGGAAATCTTGAACAATGGAAGAACTCTTCTCCCAAGAAGAGACAATCTCCAATTGGACTTCTTGCAGACTTTCTATGATTGCAGAAGATCAGCTTTCACGGAAAAGTCTATGTCAATTTTTTTCTTCCCTTTTTTTATTCACATCGTAACCTTTTATATCCGATGAAAAATTCTTCAATAAAAAAAAACGTGAAAGTGCTCTTTAAAATGCCATTACATGAATCCCATCATGGCATTAAGTCCACAGTCACCTCATCAATGCGTCCCTCAAACGGCTAGCCTAAGAAGAAATGTAGAGTGATGGGACCTTTTAGCATCCTCCCATAACATAATCAATAATCCGTTCCCAGGCTATTATAACAAGGGGATGATGACGAATGAAAGATATTATCAATTAAAATTTCCTTTTATTAACAGAATTGATCCAATCAATTCCGTTTGAAGTCCAAATTCAAATCCGAAAGAAGCTACTCGTACCTCTTGAACCATACTTCATATTGTGCCTTGCCGAGCTCCAATCTGAAGTGATTTATGAATTCAAAATTTATAAATAAACTTTCAGGGCTCTATTGGATATCCGGATCGAACCACTTTGAACCCAGATCCAAACTACTCTGTTATCAGACCAACCATTGGTCCATGGTTCAAATTAACTTTATTCCAGAGTCATATCGTGTCCCAAAATTCTATTTGAGTTACTGACTAACTCAAATCACCCTCGAAGTAGGTGCTACCGCTAATGTCTAGAGCTAGCTAGTCATAGCCAGAACAAACCCCGTATGACCCATCTGATTGGGTCCCACTCAAATCAGTGATCACGTCTGTGTACAAGTCATCCGACTATGTGCGTGACTCCATAGGTTCAAACCTAAGCCGGTAGCACAGGAACGCTTCCTATACTAATCGATGTGACCATCTAGCCATGGTTCCCGACGTCCGGATAGATCGAATTTGCACAAGGCAACATTCTGGAACCCAAGCTATGGTTGCAGCATAATTCATCCCCTTGTCCTAGTACTCTGGGCGAATACTGAGTTAACTACCAACTCCAAGTAAATCACCCAAGTATGTTTCAATGCAATGAATCTTGTGACACCTCACAAAGATTACCTTGGCCAAGGTTTTGCTAAATTGAAACATAGTTTGAGCACTCTCTCTAACACTTAGAGTGGACAATCCCATCTTGACTCATCACTGACCCAATAAGTACTTGACTGCACCCAGCAACCTTCCGTCACCGGATTAGAAATTCGGGTGGTCCAGTGCCTAAGTACAGTGAGTTGCTTATCAAGTCAACATGATAGTCTCATGTCAAAGGGACACTTATACCCATTGCCTTTCTGTGAGTTACTCCAGGTAGTTGAGCACTCAATAGATATGAGTCACTGTTCAGTGAATGTACTCCTACACTGACCCGCATGTCATACCAGTGTTATACACTCCTTGGTTTAAGAGAACAAACAACCCATATGATATACAATGACCTACACTTGATTACGTCGTCGTCCTCGGTAACGACGTATCATTTGGCCATGAACTTATTTAAGAGTTACTCAACAATTCCTCCATTGTCGAATACATGTAACTCTAAGGACTACAACATATTGAAATTTTACTAGAAAATGTAAACTATATGTTGTATGGCCAAAATTCACTTTATTTATTGAATAAATCATGTTCATATACATCAACTCATAACCGTCTACAAGCTAGACGATTGGCTGTAGGACACATTTCCTAACAACTCCCACTTGAACTATAGCCAATCGAAATAGTATCTAATACCCATCTTCCACTTGTGTTCATTGAACTCCTTGATTCCAGTGCTTTAGTCATTGGGTCAGCTAGGTTTTCCTTTCCGTCGATCTTCTGAAGGTATATGTCACTCGTTCCATGATCTCTCGTACAAGGTGATAGCGGCGCAACACATGCTTGGTTCGGTGATGCGACTTTGGCTCCTTGGCTTGGGCAATTGCTCTCGTGCTATCATAGTATACTAGGACAGGACTTTCCAGGGCAGGTACCACTCCCAGCTCGCCCAAGAACTTTCATAGCCATACAGCTTCCTTTGCTACATCTGATGCTGCAATGTATTCAGCCTCGCATACTGAATCTGCCACTATGTTATGCTTGGAACTTTTCCAGCAGATCGCTCCTGCATTGAGGGTAAAGATAAATCCGAGTATGCTTTTGCTGTCATCTCTATCTGACTGAAAACTAGAGTCAGTGTACCCACTAGTTTTAAGTTAGGTTCTCCATAAATGAGCCATTGGTCCTTAGTATTTCTCAAATACTTAAGGACGATTTTTACCACCTTCCAATGTGCTTCACCTGGGTTAGACTGGTACCTACTCACTATCCCTAGTGAGTGTGCCACGTTTGGTCTTGTACATATTATAGCATACATGATAGAACTAACTGCTGAGGCATACAGAATTCTACTCATGTACTCTCTCTCCTCAGGAGTTGTCGCACAATCCTTCTTGGAGAGAGTAATTCTATGGCCTATCGGAAGATATCCCCTTTTTGAAATATCCATGCTGAACCTCTTTAGCACAGTCTCAATGTACTTTGACTGGGACAATCCCAGCAGCTTCTTAGATCTATCTCTATAGATCTTCATCCCTAGGATGTAAGAAGCTTCTCCTAGGTCTTTCATGGAGAACTAAGACAGCAACCAAACCTTTATTCCCTGTAGTGCAGGGATGCCATTCCCAATCAAGAGAATATCATCCACATAGTATAAGAAATACAACTATGGAACCATTTGCCCACTTATACACGCAGGGTTCTTCTCTGTTCTTAATGAAGCCATAAGTCTTGATACATTTATCAAAATGTTTGTTCCAACTCCGAGAAGCTTGCTTGAGTCCATAGATGGACTTATGAAGCCTGCATACTTTTGACTCGTCTGTGGATGTGAACCCTTAGGTTGTATCATATACACCTCCTCTTCGAGCTCTCCATTTAGAAAAGCCATTCAGACATCCATTTGCCAGATATCATAGTCAAAATGTGCAGCTAGAGCAAGCATAATCCGAATTGACTTGAGCATTGCTACAGGGGAAAAAATCTCGTCATAGTCAATACCATAATGCTGACTATACCCCTTAACAACCAGACGGGCTTTATAGGTCTCCACCTTCCCATCTGCACCCCGTTTCCTCTTGAAAATCCATTTACACCCTATGGGTTTTACCCCTTCAGGTGGATCAACTAGTGTCCATACACTATTGATCTCCATGGATTTCATTTCGGACTTCATGGCATCTAGCCATTTCTCAGAGTTAGATCTCTGCAGCGCATCCATATAGGTGATTGGTCTTCATCGTTCTCATCGAGTTCGATGGGATCCCCATCACGGACCAAGAAACCGAAGTATCTGTCCGGCTGATGTGGTGCTCTACCAGATCTCCTTAATGGTACCTCAGTGGGCACCGGGTTTTAACCATTCAAAGTCGGTTCCATAGTGGTTTCTGAGTAAAGGTACTTCTCCTTGTCGAACTTCATTAAGTTCAACATTAGCCTTAGCACTTCCAGTAAGATACTCCTTTTCTAAAAAGGTGGCTCTCATACTGATGAACAACTTTTGCTCTTCAGTTTGGTAGAAGTAGTATCCTTTAGACTCCTTAGGATATCCAACAAAGAGGCATTTGTCAGACCTTGGTCCTAGCTTATCTGTCAACAATCTCTTGACATAAGCTGGACACCCCCAGACCCTAAGGTGTGTGAGCATCGGCTTACGCCCCGTCCATATCTCATATAGAGTTTTAGCAACATATTTACTAGGGACCCTGTTAAGAATGTAACAGGCGACTCAAGAGCATAGTCCCAAAAGGAGATAGGCAAACTAGCAAAGCCCATCATGGACCGAACCATATCTAATAGGGTTCGATTCCTCCTTTCAGACACACCATTTAACTGGGGTGTCCCTAGAGGTGTCCATTGAGAGAGAATCCCATTCTCCTTTAGATATGTCAAAAACTCATTAGAAAGATATTCACCTCCTCGATCTGACCGAAGGATTTTAATATTCTTTCCAATTTGTTTTTCTACCTCACTACGATATCGTTTGAACATTTCAAACGATTCAGATTTGTGTCTCATTAGGAAGACATAACCAAACCTGGAGTGGTCGTCTGTAAATGTAATGAAATAGCTAAACCCTCTCATAGAGGCAGTATTCATAGGTCCACAAACATCCGTATGTATGAGGCCTAGAATCTCTTTGGCTCTTTCACCTTTTCCTGTAAAAGGTGACTTGGTCATTTTCCCAAGAAGACAGGATTCACAAGTTTTAATTAATTCACAATCAATGTCATTGAGGATGCCCTCTCTGACTAACTGCTTATCCTGTTCTTGTTTATATGACCTAGCCTACAGTGCCAAAGGTATGAGTCATCGACATCATCTATTTTGGGGCGTTTGTTTGGAGTGCATAATACATTAACAGGCTGTGATAGAAGGTAAATTCCATTGCTCAATTGTCACACATCACTGGTACATCATTCATAATGATATTTAAAATATCTTTCTTTATTGAAAAATCATATCCTTCAATAGCCAACTGGCCTACAGAAATGACATTAAATAAAAATGCAGGACAATAGTGACATTCACTAAGCAATATTTTATTAAATTCAAAATAAAGCTCCACGACTCCCAATGCAGTACTGGAACTCGGCTTCCATCACCCACGTTTAGGAATCTTTCACCTTCTTTGAATCTTCTACTAATTCGAAGCCCCTGCAAAGAATTGCAAATATGAATTGGACTCCCAGTATCTAATACCTAATTAGTAGTATCACAGATAGAAAAATTACAAGGTGTTATCATATAAATACCTTGTCCAACAACTCCTTGCTGGTTTTTCTTCTTAGGCCTGTTAGGATCCAGGGTTGCTATGTACTGGGGACAGTTCCTCTTCCAGTGACCCAGCTTCTTGCAGTAGAAGCACTCAGCCTGACTTTTGTCAGCCTTCTTCTTCTTGGTTGACTAGGCCCAGCATGTTGCACCTTTTTTCTTTTATTTTTCTTCTTCATCCCTTTCTTAGGGTGATGACGTCCTGCCCCTAAACCTCCCACCAAGTTTACTGTCTTCTTTTGAAGCTGGTGGTCTTTCTCAAAAGTCTGCAGTAGACCCAGCAATCCATGATAGTTTACTGCAGGCTTCGTCATTATATAATGACTGAGAAAGTCCAGGTAGGAGCTAGGCAGTGAGTTCAGTATGGCATCCTTCCCAAGTTGCTCATGCAAAGGAAATCCAAGTTTGCCCAGATGTTCTATCGTCTCGATCATGTACAGTACATGATCGGTGACAGAAGTCCCATCACGCATACGCGCATTGAAGATGGCACTAGACATTTTGTACCTTTCAACGTCGTCTGGCGTCCCGAAAGATTCCTTCAACATTTGGAGTATTTGTTCCGGTTGGGCCTCCTCAAATTTCCTACTGAACTCATCATTCATAGAAGCCAGCATTATGCAACGCACTGTGGTGCGGTCATTGGTCCACTTCAGATAAGTATCCCTGGCCACACCAGGCACATTTGGGGCTGGCTGCTCAGGTGCAGGATCCATTATCACATAAAGGATCCTTTCATGCTCTAGGACTATCCTAAGCCTTCAATACCAGCTATCGAAGTTTGGACCTATCAGTTTATCATTGTCCAACAGTGACCAGAGCGATAGATTTGTAGACATTTCTGAAAGGAAAATCAAAAACTTATTAGTGTACATGATTTATTTAAACCTATAGACTTAGACATATAGTCTAAAGTTCTTCCACTATTTTATTTAGGTTGGTAGCCCCTACCTCTAACCCGGAAATTACTCCTAATTTCTTAGTGGGTACTAGAACCCAGTAGACTACATATGAGCCCAACTTTGGTCGGCCCATCCACATGTATCTAAAGGTAGGTTCATAACTAATTGTTTCCCAAACAATTTCTAGTAATTTATTTTGCCCCAGGTTGCACGTCAATCGGCCTTTGGGCCTCCTATTGGGTGTCCTGGTTAGGTCCAACCATTAACATGACATGTTTAAGTTTCTAACCAAGGAATTGGTCAAGCCCAACTTTGGCCAGCCCACTTGACCATCGTTGAGAGAGTTGCATTGAACCATCGTAATATGAATGATAATTCCAAAGACCAGATGAGTACCAGGCCTTTGGGCCTCCAATAATCATCTTAGCCATTGGACTCATTATCACTCTCTTAATGGGAGGCTATGTCTAATTATCCCCATAATTTAGTCATTTTAGGGACCTAATAATTTTAGATGGTTTGATTAATTTGTGACACATGAATGACATGGACCAATTTATGTATTCTCCCTCTAAACCATTTAGTTGGGTTCATTAATTTGGTCCATGGGTACCTAAATCAGTCAGAATGATTTTCCTTAGGAAGCATGGGTTAGTCCAAGTCAATAGGCTAGTCTAATCAAGTGTTGGGACCACTTAGCCAGGCTGGCTTGATCAAAAGGCCGAGTTGTGCCATTAATTATCTTGCCTAGACACTAGCTGATAATCAACTAGCCAGGTTAGAGGTAGCCGCGACCTTGATCAGAACCTTTCTAGACAGGTTGACCAGACCCAATTAAATTTGCCTAAAGACTTGGGTGTCCACTGAGCCCCAAATCAAGTCCATTTAGATGTATGGACTGATCAATCTAATCTAATTAGATGGACCTCAAGAAAAAAAAAAAAAAAAACTTATCTCAACATTTGATTAGATTCAATTTTCTAATTTAGTCCAATTCATCTAACCTTAGGTCTAACCCATTTAGAGAACCTGATTCATGCTAACCCAATTAGCCCATGATTTATGATCATGTTTTAAGGTCTTTAATTCATAATTCTAGATCTTAAGTTAACTCCTTTTCAAATTTGAACCAATTTCAATTTTGAGTTCTATTGGCCCAGATGACAACCCAAGAGGGGAGGGGGGGTGAATTGGGTTCTTTAAAAAATTAGCCTTTTAAAATAGTTTGCTTAAGAAGAATGAAGGCAAATGCAATGTAAATACAAAGTGCAGTGAATAAAATAGAGATAGAGATAGAGTCAATGGAAGCACGACAAACACAAAGATTTTATAGTGGTTCGGTGTATCCAACACCTACGTCCACTCTCAAGATTCACTTGGGTCCACACTATAATCTTCCTTGATTACAGCTGAGTTGTTTTACAAGCTCACAACTCAAACTTGTTGTTTTCCCGGGATCACAACGAACCCAGCTGGTTTTTCGGGCTCACCAGCACAAAACCCTAACACAAGCTATACTAAGCTTGTACCGAGGTAAGACTACCTCCACTAGTTCAATCCCCCAGATTGAACTAGATACAAATAATAGAAATAGTGTTTATCAAGTACACAGCTCCTCAATGAACAGATAATCAAATAAAAGAACAAAGTTTAGAAAAGCCTGATTTGTAGTTGGTTGGCTTTTGAGCTTTTCTTCTTTTCTTCTTTTCCTCAACTCCTTTGAAGTGTAGAATCGGGCCTCAGCTCGGATTCTTCACGGACTGAATGTTGGAGTTGATTTGAGCTTTTTCTTCCTTTCTTTGAATATTGAAAATCTCTTGAGTTGCTCTTGAATAGCTCTTGGATTTTCTTCTGAAGCTTTCTTGGATTGTTGAACTTGAGCACAGATGAAGCTTCCTTTGATTTCACACTTTTTCTTTCACTCTATTTTTGAATCTCGGATTTTTTTAAATGATGCTCTATTTTTCTGATTTTTCTCTTTTTCTCTCTTGATGTGTATATCTCTCTATTTGTATGTCTTTGATTTGAAAACGGCTTCTCTATTTATAGATTCTGCAAAAATATAGCCGTTAGAAACAAAGAAATATAGCTGTTAATTAAAAATCTTACCGTTGATGCTGAGTTGGCATTCAGAAAAATCTCGTCCAGATTTGTTGGAGTCGACTCCTGCTTTCCGTGAGTCGGCTCGAAGACACGATACCAAAAATAGAAATATTCAGAAAGTCAAAGGGTCGACTCATCAAAAATAAGGTGTCGACTCCTGACAGTCGGGGGTCGACTCATGAAAAGTTAGGGGTCGACTCGCGAAGTGCTCAAAAAAACAACCTTCTGGTGTCTGAGCGGAGTCGACTCACACAGTCATGGAGTCGGCTCGACAGAATCGGGGGTCGACTCTTGAAATCACAGGGGTCGACTCGTAAAAATCAGGAATCTCTGTATACTGAGTGGAGTCGACTCTGAAACTCTAGAGTCGGCTCCGGAACGTATCAAAAATCAGAGTAATTTCTGATTGACTTGAAATTCGTTCCAGATTCATTTTAAATCAATTTTTGACTTGAATACAATAAAATTGTCATTAGGAATCAATTCAAGAAATGTTCCAAAAACTCATTGATTGAAATATGAAGTATAAAAATTTCTTTTTGAAAGCTTAAACATGGAGCTTGAAGTTACTTTCAAATTGATTAAAGTCATACTTAACATACTCATTGATTGTTCTAATAAATTCATTGCTCATGTAAATAAACTCATTGTATCTTTTAATATACTCATGGCTTTTGGTAATCATCAAAATCAATAAGATTGGGGCAACAATTTCTCAACAATCTCCCCAACAATCTCCCCCTTTTTGATGATGACAAAAACATTGAGTATATGCATGATTGATTAAAGAATTTATTTTATTTTCATAGTTAGGCTTAGGCTCCCCCTGAATGAGGTAGCTCCCCTATGAAACTCAAATAAATATTCCCATTCATTCAATTATTTATCTCATTCATTCATTCATTTAATATATTCGATTTTAATTTCTCCCCCATGCATATACAGTTATAAAACTCTCCCCCTTTTTTGTTATCAACAAAAAGGTAGAGAGCATCAAACATAATCATTTATTCAAGATATGTTTTAACAAAATCTGAGATTCATTGATAATAGGAGAAGTACATTCAAACTCAGATTACATTGAGCATTCAAAACATGACTTTTCATTACATCAATGTATCAAAATGTAAAACATAATATGAACTTCATTACATTGCAAAGACTAAGCATCTATACATCAAAAGTGAGTCCTTACAATCCTTGTTAAGTGATCTATAATATTTTCATTCCGTCAGTTTGAATCTTAACATAATCCTTCAGTCTTTCATCTACAAAAGTACAAGCAGTAAATTTTGTCTTGGAGTTCAGCATTGCATTTTGCATAGGTCTCACCATCTCCACAGATGTCTTTAAGTTCTTCAAAAATATTCTTTAGGTCTCCACTTAAAGACTCAGATGAAGTGCTAAGAGTTGATTCAATCTTGGTGATCCGATCATCTAATGAATAAAGAGTTTCTTTAAGATTCATAAATTTGTTGTCAAACTCTGATTTCAATTTATCTGCCTGATCATCAAGAAGACCTTTAAGCTGCCTTAACTGAAGATCTGAAAAACCGACAGATGAAGATGATGACTGATCAACCATCGGAGCAGGGGAAGGGCTGGAGCAGGAACAAGAGAGCTCGGAGGTACAGGCGATGAATGTCTAACTGACGGTCCAGGTGCCTCAATATCCGCGGCTCTATCTTCCATCATACCTTTCCTTTCCCATCTGCCATTCTTCTTCACAAAACCCATTCTATGAATAGTGGCCAAACTATAGTAATCGGTGTGTCTTAAATTTCTCATTGGCTCACTATCGGAAATGATTATCCCTTGGCTTTGAAAGATTTTAGTTAGAATCATGCCGTAGGGTAAACTGGATTTCTCTTGCTTCCACAATCAGCAATGTACCATAATATCATGCTTGGAAGATTAATGGGTTTCCAGTCACTATAGCATCCATTACAAAGATATCTCTCTCAGAAACATAGTCAAATCTCCCAATCTTGGGAATAGGATTCTACTACAAATATTGTGGAGAAGTCTTAATTCTAAGGACAGTTGATTAGCAAAGACTTCTTCAAAACCAACAATCTCCCTGTTAAGCAATCTTGATAGAGCTGGGCTTCTATCATCAGATGAAAAAGTAGATGTACCGACACTGGAAGATCCAACAATCTTGAAAGCAAATCCACTGTCACAGAAATTCTATTTCCTCTAATGATGCTTACAAGTCCATTGTCTCCTCTTGATAGATTTTATAAAATTCTTTAACTAGGGCTGGGTAGGTAGGACAATCTAAAGAACATATCTTCTCCCAACCCATTTCAATCAACTGCCTCCCCACAAGAAATCCTTCTGCCTCAAATAATTCAAAATCGACTTTCCTCCCGGTTGTAATCACTCTATCGGCAAGACGATCTACCTGAGATGGAGCCGTAGAGGGAGAAGCACTAGGAGTCGAAGAGGATGAGGTTGAATCCATGCTCGGTGAAGGTTCACGAGCGGGACGCCTCACAGTCTTCCTCACCGCCTTCTTCCTTTTCACTCCGGCCGCACCAAGGTTAGATCCACGGGTTTTAGGAGCCATTTGATCTAGTGGAAGGGTTAATCAGGGATTTCTGAGGATTTGGTAGGTTAGGAAAAATTTTGGAGAGAGTATTTGAAGGATTTGAGATGATAGAATGAGCAACGAGTCGACTCTGCCCTAGATAAATCGACCTGGGACCACTTCGAGTCGGCTCCCGCAAAGTGTGGGGTCGACTCCGGGTAGTCACAGAAATCTATCCGAAGTGGAGTCGACTCGCGCAGAGAAGGGGTCGGACTCTAGAGTTTCAGTAGAAACATGGAGTCGACTCCGATACTCACCGAGTCGGCT